>CM056055.1:101136513-101430463 GCA_029574335.1 Rana kukunoris | reverse complement strand
TACATATGTGGTGTGTGTGTTTCCACTGTGTCTAAATGTGAGTCTGGTGTTTTCCCTTTATTTTATGTCTACCCCTCTGTGTCTCCTTTGTATTGGCTAGGAGGAGTTCAGTCTGTAAGAGGAACGTTATCAGGAACCATTAATGATGTTGACCTTCACATTGCACAGCTAAATGGTTCTGTTTCCAACAATTCTGAATCACAGGCTAGTACAATAAAAGCAACATTCACAAATGTCCCTAAAAGTCTGGGTAAGTCTTTATTATTTTTTTTGTAAATTCTTTGTTTATAAGAAAAGGAAATACAGACCAAGGAAATCAGTATATGTCATGTAGCACATACATCTAAATGAAAGAGCAACCAAGCAATTTGGGAAGTATCACTATATATATAATGGTATACATGTGGATGGTTCAGGTTGAATCAAGGTGCCAGATGTTGACCATACAAGACCAAATGGGGTCATGGCATAAGATTCCAGATGTTAGTCTACATTCCGTGAAAACTTTTCAAGTTTTAGGAGGGAAAGAAAAACAGAGAATCTAAGCTAATAGTTGAATATATTTCGGCACTAGCCGAAAAGATCATAGGCATAAGGGGACCAGCAAAAACAAAAAACAAAAAAAGAGGACATTTTCCACCCTCTCAGTGTCTGGCAGTCTCCACTGATGGCCATAAGGTTATTGAACAATCCAGGTTTTGTATTCATCTAAGTATGTGAAATTGTGCCAATAGAACTATTTCTTGAGAAAATTGTCACGTGTGTTCCTGTCCACTGTGATCAAATCTTCCATTTTGTTTATTTCCGCTACCAACCACTTTGCCACAGAGGGAAAGCGGGACTGCATCCAAAGTCCAGGGATGCAGCTTTTAGCCGCATTAAGTTAATGAGGCAGGACTGAGTATGTTTAGGTCTTTAGTGGAATGGTATAATGATAGAGATGGAACATGGCTGGGTCAAGGGGAAGTTTTTATTATATTTTTTTAACTGGACCGAATGTCCTATAAAAAAGTAATATGCAGAGTTATTCATAACCAAACTGTAAACTATTTATCTTACATATAGAGGCAGATTAATTTTCACATAAAAAGTACAAGATTTAGATATAGACCTTAGATGCTGATGAACATCTTCCTTCATGCCTCGACACACCCCAAGTATAGCTTGAAGAACTACAACTATATTATGGAATGTTGAGCATGTGCTAGTTATAGAAAATTATTTCTGTCTCTAGTTCTGGCTAATTGCTTCCTCAAGAGATCAATTCATGCACAGAATTTCAAAGGCCAGCCATGTCACTGCACACTGCAAACACTACTCAACCAGCTCAGGGAATAGAGGCTGTCAGCATCTGATTTTTTAATATATATTTTATGTTTGATGGAGAGGGTGGGGTTATATTTGGAGCTTTTTTAATGATTTTTTATTTTTATATTCCTCCTCTGCTTGTTAATATTGTACCTCACTGCTGATTTTTACCATGCATTTGAAGTTTTACCCCTTAGGCTGGATTCACACCTATGCGAATTGGTTGCGGCTTAAACTGCATCTAATACGCAGAACATTTCTAAATACATTGTTTTCAATGAGGCTGGTTCACATATGTGCGATGCATTCGCACTGCGCATTGCAGAAAAAACGTGTGCGGATTTTATGCCTTGCGGTGCGGCTCAGGTGCGAATTCAGGCCCATTATCTTCTATGGGTACGCAGCTGATTCGCAGATGTGTTAATTTCTCTTCAGGAATTTCTCTCATTCAGCTCAATACACTTCTCCCCCACTCTCCTCTCCCCTGTAACTTCTCCCAGGTCTCCAAATTTGAAGCTAAAACATTGCTAATCTGCTGAACACTTCTCTTATCTTTGCAGAGAGATTACAGAGCTGAAATTCACACCGCACAAGTGTGATTCCGGCCTCAAATTTGGAGAAAGAAAGCAGTTACAATATAATTAAAGGGGTTGTAAAGGTTTGTTTTTTATTTTTAAATAGGTTTCTTTAAGCTATTGCATTGTCGGTTCATTTACCTTTCCCTTCTAAAAAATGTTTTCTTTGTTTTCTTAGTCTGAATTTTTCACTTCCTGTTCCTCCTCAGTAAGCTGTACTGGCTGACTAACCCCCATTATTTAATTATTTAGAAGGGAAATCGAAGGAAAAGGTTAGTGAACCAACAATGCACTAGCTTAAAGGAACCTATTTAGAAGATAAAAAACTAACCTTTACAACCCCTTTAATGCTGGACTTTTTTTTTTTTCCGCTGCACATACCGTTTAAAAGTTCTTTTTCACCTGGCTTCCGGTTCTCTCTCTCGTGGGGAATAGGCGTTCCTAGGAAGAGGTGTAGATGATTAACGTGCTGTTAAGGCGCGTCACTCTCTCCGAAAATAGCCGAGCTGGGACTCGGCTCTATACGGCTCCTGCGCCTGCCATGTATCGCTGACTGCACAGGCGCCGTATAGAGCCGAGTCCCAGCTCAGCTATTTTCGGAACGCGTGAGGCGCCTTAACCACACGTCAATCATCTATGCCTCTTGCTAGGAACGTCTATTTACCGCGGGTGCGATGCAAATTCCTATGGTGCTGTGCGAATTTTATCTTCATAGGCTTAATTGAACTTGCAGTAAACTTGCAGCACACAATTCACATCTCTGCGAATTGTTCACTGTTGTACTTGTAATTGTTGTACTTGTGGTCAAGTGACTGTAAATTTGTGCTAAAATTGCGGTAAATTCGCACCTGTCCACCTCAAAATGCAAGGCAAATTTGCACCTCACCGAAGACAAGTATGCAAAGTACATCGCAGTAGTGTGAACGTAGGCTAAAGCAGAACTAAAGTCATTGATTTAATAGTTTTAAAAGACAGTTACATTCCTGGTAACTCTCACATTGGTTGTGCTCTCAAACAAACTTTCAAGCCATCAAATGGTTTGTGTCATAACTGATAACATGCATCATCATGCCAGTTCAAACAGGCCAAGATGGCGACTTCCTTGGCTAAAAACAATAGGAGGGTTTAGTTCCGCTTAATGGCTTTAACAACCATGGGCAGTAGAGCTTTGAACTATTCTACAATGCAGGCTTGCAACAGTTTCTGCCTAACTTTCCCCATTGAGCTATGTTCTTACCTGCACAGCCTCAGTCTCATAAATAGCGCTAGGGAACATATTCGCCAGCACACCATGGATCAACACTTATTTTATTGAGAGAGATCACATCACAGAAATAGGTGCAACGTTTCAGAGCCGTGCAGGGCCCCTTCGTCTCTCTCTCTGCTGATTGGCTAGATGACTTTGACTGACAGCAGTAGGAGCCAATGGCGCCACTGTTGTGTCTCAGCCAATCAGGAGGGAGATTCTTGGATTGCTGAGACACTCTCGGACATCACTGGACAGTAGACATGTGCAGACTGGAATATTTTGTTTCGTTTTTTCGTTTTAGTTTGGAAAATATATTTATTTAGTTACTCCCGAAAATCGTTTTGATTTATTTCGTTTTTCGTTGGGGATTAGCTTTCGTCCGAAAATCCAATAATACTTGGTTTCTGTCGAATGGTCAAAAGAATATTCGACAGGACGTCGAATTGTACATTTCCGTTCGAATATTCCGCCTACAAGAATTCTAATGTTGTATGACTAGTAATAATGTCGAATCTATTTTCTTATAAATCGAAATCTATTCCCTATAATGTCGAATCTATTATTTCTATAATGTCAAATCTTTTCTCTATAATGTCGAATCTTTTCCCTATAATGTCGAATCTTTTCCCTATAATGTCGAATCTCTCTATATCAAATTTTTATCGTAACGAAAACGAAAATAAAGCATTTTTTATGTTGGATCTTTCGGTTTTCGTTTCTTGCGCTTTCGTTATCATTTGTTAAAACAATAACGAAAAAAAAAGAAAACGAATGCACATGTCTACTGGACAGAGTTGGACAGAGTTGGACCTCAGGCAAATATTAGGGGGGCTGTTGCACACAGAAGGTTTTTATCTTAATGCATAATGCATTAAGATAAAAAACCTTCTGACTTTACAACCCCTTTAATATTACTCTAATTAATATTACCTTACCCTAAAATCCCTTTGTATATGAAGTTTGTTTTTCAGGGAGAAGGAGTTATATCTGTGTTTTGTACATTTTATGGACCTTCTCGGATGTATTGTACATGTGGTGTCATTATGCATAGGGCAGAAATGTCTGGTTATGTTCTATCATGAACTAGCAAAATAAATTCTCAACATTTTTTGTATTTTACAACACAATTGTACAATGACACAAAGTAAAAAAAAAAATTGATGCACGATTCCATTTCTGAATGTATGGATTTAGGTGTCAGCAATTGTAAATTGGGAATTATTAGCAAAACTTGTGGTGATATTATGATTTAAAGACCTTTTTATATATATAAACAGGGCCTGAAAACATAAATTCACTTTAGAAAATAATATGTGCAGGATAATTGTTATATTATATCAAAGATGTGATTAATACACAGAAAGTATGTTTGTAATACCTGAAAGAAAAAATAGCATATTTTTGATGTTAATACACACATTTATAAAATGGCATTGGTACTTGAATCTACACTTTGCAAAATGGCAAAAAAAAATTGTGGTGACAATGCAAAGTAGTCCTAGTTATGAAGCACAAACCGGAAACCCAACCCATGGGGGGAGGGAAAAATGAGTGCAACACTTTTAGCCTTGTTACACTAGGAGCCCAGAGTATGCAGTCTGCAGCAGGAATATCCATGGAGTCAAGACCGATACCAATACAAAACAGGCAAGTCAGAACACTCTCTACTTTGCAGATAGAGAAAGGAGCTGTGTGTTAGTGGGCGTCCTGACACTCCTGCTTGCCCCCTCCCCCCTCAAGAGGCGTTCTCCACACCAGGGAGAAAGCCTCGCATTATGGTGGTGAGTTACAGACAGAAGAACAGGAAGTGAGCAATTCTCAGAAGAAATTAATTTAACAAATAAAGTCATCCATATTGTCTTTACTCATTTGGACATGTTATGCATTCTAGGTTCTTCTATGAGGAATCTTGCATCTTTATTGAATCCCATATATTGGACAGTAGCAAAAGAAAGAGGAGAAGCAGTAAATGGATTTACTCTGACGGGTGGTGAATTTATAAGAGAAACTCAAGTGGAATTTGCAACAGGTCAGTGGATAAACAGTCAAACACATTTAGCTGCCAAGAATGAAGATTGCAGCTTGGTTTTGTATTTTCATTTTTATATGAACTGTAAACCGTTTCAGTTACATTTATGATTACATCACATCATTAAAAAAAAAACATTTTGTTAATAACAAGCACCTCTTATCCCTCACACACATTGTAGCATACAAACAGATGCCATCAAAATGGTTTGTTTTCAAGTAATATAAATTGAAATGTAAGGTGTTACATGATAATCTATTTATGTCTTATGCAATCATACAGGAGAAATCATGAGAATCACTCACAATTCTCGTGGCCTTGATGCTGATGGCTTCCTCTTGGTGGACACAGTGGTGAAAGGATATATTCCACAGATACCTATTTCTACTAACATCATATTAAAGGTGAAATTAACAGATAATTGTAACTATAAAAACCACTTTTTAAACAATAACTAAATACTTGCACACTACAACAGCTTGCACAAGGCTTTACATAGTGATTTTTTTTTTTTGGTAGGGTTACACAGAGGATTATGTCCAGACTGGTCTTGGACAACTTTATGCTTATTCAACAAGAATGTTCTATCTCGATGAAGTGAGTGTGCCATACACCTGGAATCACACTGTCAGCTATGACCCCAGCCATGGAAAAATGCCTGTCATGTTGGAGACTTTGCATGTGTCTTCCATAGGAGTGGATTACAACCCATTAGAAGAAACTCTAAAATTTCAAATGCATGCTTTCATCTCCAAAGGTATGACTTACACAGCTGAAACAAGAAACTGTTGCATTAAACACAATTCAGAAACTGTTCTGCTCTTTATTTATTACATATGATTTGTATGTGGCACTCTATCCTTTGTTGCTCATTGTTTGAACCTGCTAAATAGCTTGTGCTCCTCCTAACTTTTATTAAGTGTACTCTGTAGATACTTTTTTTTAGATTGTGAGGGTAGTACTTTTCATAGTTTTTTCCAGACTACATCTCTGTACAGTAAAGCCTTGTACATTCGATCAGTCCATCCGATGAGAACGGTCTGAAGGACCGTTGTCATAGTTTAACCGATAAAGCTGACTGATGGTCTGATGTGCCTACACACAATCAGTTAAAAAACTGTTTGTGTCAGAACGCGGTGACGTAAAACACAACGACGTGCTGAAAAAATTGAAGCTCAATGCTTCCAAACAAGCGTTGACTTGATTCTGAGCATGCGTGGATTTTTAACCGATGGTCGTGCCTACTAACGATCGTTTTTGAGGAATCCATAGGTTAAAATTTAAAGTTTGGCTTTTTTTAACCAAAGGTTAAATAACCTATGGGGCCCACACACGATCAGTTTTCAACGATGAAAACGGTCCATTAGACCTTTGTCCTCTGTCTAACCTATGGTGTGTACGAGGCCTTAGAATGTCACTATTGTCTGTGAAGATACTGCTTGGAAAAGTAGAAGTTAGCAGGGCTTAGCCTTAATACTGGGTACACGCGATCCAAATATAAGCCTGTTCAGCAGGGACCAGCTGCCATTTGGACAGTGTGTACAGCTGCCTGTCCACTAGAACCCAGTCCAACAACTGGCTTTTGTTCAAGAGACTTAGCTGAGGAGATCAATGCATTAATATCACATAGTACAGCAACTTCTTCCTTTTGTTTTCCTTTCAGGTAATTGCGTTCTTATGTTGTGGTTTGTTGAGGTTGTCAGCATGCTAACAGCTAATGATTTGGGCAGTGAACCTGCTAATGGCTGTGGCCAACCACAGCACAGAGATCTGTGTGTGTTAGTGTTTCTTCTCCCTGATTTTACTCACTGTTCAGATCAACAAGGAATGCCAGCCAGTCTGTGAGTAAAATTAGCACACATAGACTTTTTAGGCATACAATAGTCCTCCTGATCACCCCTGTCAGATTCATTAGTACATTGGCAGCGTACAGTATTGTCACTGATCACTGTTTTAGTGTCACTAGTGACATAAGACAGTGTCAGTCAAAGTCAGTTGTGTCCCCCCCCCCCCCAGCCAGTGTCAGTCACAGTCCCTGATTACCCGCCACACACTATCACAGTCACACTATAAGTTGCTGATCACCGCCATTACCTATATAGTGTCTGTCTAGATTAATATCCTAGTCATGGTTAGAACTATATTAATGTCCCCAATAGTATCCCTAAAAAGCAGTGTTAGTAGAATCAGTCCTGATCATTGCCAGCACTTGTGTTTAGCCCTCCCCCACGCCAGCAAGTGCAGAATTGTTTTTTTTTCTGATCACTGCCACCTCAAAAATCTTTTTCCTCAAAATCACAGTGTTAGCAAGATCAAGCCTGATCTATGCTAGCACTATCAGTTTATTTTATTTCTAGCGTGCAAGCAGTCCCTGATTGCTAGCCTGGAGCTCTTTTTCACATAATTACCATTAGGTACCTGTAAAGTTAGTGCCCAAAATGTCTAAGAAAAGGTAGTAAGGAGACGTACAGAATTTTGAGCATGACATATAAGAGCGAATGAGAGGTCTCACTGTCAGAATCATGCTCTGAATATGTACCTGTGGAAAGCAGTGACCCCCTTACCATTAGCATTGGTGATGTTGAGGAGGTCCCTGTTAAAATCAGGCGTACCCGACTACATGTTACTGAAGTGCTGGAAACAGATAATTATGCTTAGGTGCAGCAGGGTGCAAGTACTGGCAGTGCACTACATTTTGGTGATCTGGCAAGCACCAGCAGCAGGGTACATCCTTGCCTTTTAGATACCAGTACTGCAGTATTTCATGGTGAAGTGGTGAACACCAGCAGTGAAGTACAAGTTTGTGAGGTGGCTAGCACTAGTAGTGCAATGCAACTGCAGCCACCAAGAATTTGAGCACAGGCCCATAGACCCCCATAGTAGCATTTCAGAGATGTTTGCAAACCCTAATTGACTGATACCAAATTCAGCTGCACCCGTTACTCCCCCATTCACAGCCCAGCCCAGGGTTCTGGTGGAAACAGCCAACCTAACAACGTCCCTTGAATTTTTTTAGCTGTTTTTTTTTACCAAAGACATCACCACCAACTAAAGTTCATACATTGCAAGGCCATTGGAGTGTAAACCTGTCAAGGTTTCCAAATGAAAAACTTTTTTGGACCTAACCCTTAACATGGGCATTACATAAAAGAATGAACTGCAGTCATATTGGTCCACAGACCTGATTCATCATATGCCGTGTTTTTTGCTGCAATGGCAAGGAAAAGATGACATAATAAGGCATTTTATACATTTCATTGACATCAACCTCTGTCTTCCCAGAGATGACCCTGACTATGATCGGCTCCACAAAATCCAGCCCCTCAAATTTGTAGATGTGTATAATGCCCCAGCAAAATATCTGAAAAGATGAGTTATTTGTACATTTTACTTGTAGGCTTGTAATCAAGCAATATCTCCCCAGTAAGTGTGCCAGATATGGGGTTAAAATGTATAAGCTCTGTGAGAGGGCCACAGGCTATACACACAGATTTAGAATTTATGAGGGAAAAGTGGAGCCCCTCGGATTCCCAGACTACATGGGGAACAGTGGTAAGATGATACTTGTGAGACTTGTTGTCACCCTTGTTATGTGTGGGGTACCATTTGTACCTGGACAACATTTAAACAAGTGTGCCACTTTTTAGAAATGTTTTCCTTCATGCAATCTAATCACAGGCGCTTTCCCAATGGATTGGTAACACTCCTCTTAGAAAGGGGGAGAAAGCCTGCTTGTGTAATGAAAAACTTGTAGTAAAAAGAGGCCAAACGTGATCTATTCATGTGATTTTTATGCATCCAGACATGAAAATCCAAATTCAGATGGCATTTGGCATAGTTGAAAAGCCTCTTTGTGCCCATGACTATAATCTAAATACGAGAGGTGTAGACTTCACAACCTAATGACAAAGCGATATTTAGCTTTCCAGAGAGCTAGACACTGGTACAAAAAAGTGTCTATATATTTATTTCCATTGGGTCTATACAAATAATTTGCTATTTAAAAACCTCCGGGAAGAACTGGATCCTTCCTAAAATTTCAGGAAGTTATTGTCGTTGTATCCAGAAGACACTGTGGCCCAAAGCCTAAATCCAGATGCATTTTGCTGGCTGCATGAAATGCATTTTCTAGATGTCCTCCAACCTACTCCAACACAAATGTCACCACAAAAAAAAAATGTGTCTGTGGTACATACAGAATAAGGCATGACACTTGCTTTTTGTGTTGCTTCTGTCCTAACCAAACTGGCCTATGCAAGGACTGCTTCTGTCGCTACCACACAGTAGTGAACAAATAATCTAGGTGCAGCATGGCACAGTATAGGACACCACAAAATTCTGCACAAGAAGTGTTAGTAGTGAAGAAACTATCACATTTTGAGAGACCCTAAAATCAAAGGCTGGAAAGGTTATTGTTCTGAAAAGTTAAGTTACATAAAAGATAAAGTAAAAGAAAAAACTTTGTTTTATTGAGTTAATGTTCTATTGCTAATGTGTGTTATTGTTACCCAGGTTTTTTTTTTTTTGCAGGAGCACCTATCACTGTAGCAAAGATCTGTGTATTCTGACAGCAGCATGATGCTGCTCTTAGCCGCGTACACTCGATCGGTCAAAACCCAATCGTGTGAAAACAGACTGAAGGACCGTTTCATCGGTCCAAACCGATCGTGTGTGGGCCCCATCGGTCAGTTATACTTCTGTCAAAAAAAAGAGAGCTTGCTTTAAAATTATGACCGATGGACGCCTGACCAATGGGTCAAAACCGATCGTTTAGTATGCAAAAGCATCGGTTAAAAAGACCGGGCATGCTCAGAATCAAGTCGACGCATGCTTGGAAGCATTGAACTTTTTTTTCAGCACGTCGTTGTGTTAAAACACGTAAACATCACCGCGTTCTAACACGATAACCGATGGTGTGTAGGCACATCAGACCATCAGTCAGCTTCATCGGTAACTGATGAAAACGGTCCTTGTGAATCAGAGTGTTTTCAAGGCATCCAATTCGCATATATGAATAGAGAGCCTTAATGCCGCTTACACACGATCAGTCCATCTGATGAGAACGGTCTGATGGACCATTTTCATCGGTTAACCGATGAAGCTGACTGATCCATTGGTTAAAAAAAACGATTGAGTGTGTCAGAACGCGGTGACGTAAAACACAACGACGTGCTGAAAAAAAAAGAAGTTCAATGCTTCCAAGCATGCGTTGACTTGATTCTGAGCATGCGTGGATTTTTAACCGATGGTTCGTGCCTACTAATGATCAGTTTTGACCTATCGGTTAGGAATCCATCTGTTAAATTTAAAGCAAGTTGGCTTTTTTAAACCAATGGTTAAATAACCAATGGGCGCCCACACACGATCGGTTTTGACCGATAAATTGGTCCATCAGACCATTCTCATCGATTTAACCGATCGTGTGTACGTGGCATTAGTCTTCAGATTTATCTTGTGTTCCTCTGAATTCCTTTGAACTACAAGCCCGAGATGAAATTGGGGCCATGACTTTTGTCCATATTGAAATTAAGCCTCTGAGTGCTAAGACCCATGCCTATCATTTAACTGTTCAAATGATAGAGCCTCTACTGTTCATTGTAGTTCAGACATTCAAATGGGGCTTAATGCAATGTTTAATATAAAGACTAACACAGGTACCCATCAATTTTTTAAGTCTGTAATTCAGGAAAATTGGCTACCTCCGCTACTGTGTCTATAATGTCTATATGTTTGTACCCCCTTTTTTTACTGTTCAGCCAACAGAATATTATGAGTAAAATCATAAATTAATGAGATTTAACAATTTAATTAAAACGCATTTGTGTTTCCATGCAGTTGATACTCACATCATAATTGTTTATTTAAAATTTGACATATACCAAAATGTTTTTCCACAGGTGACATTGATGACCAGTGTCCTCCTGGATTTAGTTACGACATCTCTGGACTTTATTGTGCAGGTAATAAGAATAAATAGGAAAGAAAAGAAAGAGAGCTGTGCTCAATATAATAAATCAGTGACAGTGATAATTCAAATTAAATCAAACACAATTATGTAAGATGATCTCAGAGTCCATAGTGGGGGAGTGGGGGAGCAGATAGAAGAGTGAACCTCAAGGATAACACCACAATCACACGTGTGCCACCACCATATAGATTTCTTGCTTACCGGAAGGCAAGCTGTATAACGCCTATATAATGATGTAACTCAAGGACTGCAGCGATCTCTAACTCACATCGGTGACAGAAACTGGACTGGATAGGAACAAAACAAAGGTAAAAAACTTCCATAAATAGAAAATAAACAGCCGATATGCAGACACCCGTCCACGAGTGATGACGTCAGTGTGTCAGACTCCCGATGTACGTTTCGCTACAGATCAGTGTCGTCATAGGGACGCACTGACTCATCGCACATAAATAGCATCACAACGGAACCAACGCCTCAATGTGAATCCTTAGGCTGCGGACCAATGACCCCCTATACAAATAACCCATTAATAACAGCTATAAACAATATCGTAGAATATATAACTTATAATGGAGATCAAGACAAAAACCTCAAACTAAACAAAAAATGGCAGTTAAGAATTATCAATGAATGGGATTAAGTCAATCTCTACATTCAACCCAAAGGGGGCACAGCACTTAATCTTGTGTATCCAGGCCATCTCTAGCCTGGATATGCTACGTACTAGAGAGTCTCCCCTCCATTGTCCCACAATGGAGGGGAGACTCTCTAGTACGTAGCATATCCAGGCAAGAGATGGCCTGGATACACAAGATTAAGTGCTACAATATGTTTGTTTATCCCTTTGTGGTATAGACATTTAATTTTATTTTGAACATCATTTTAACTATCTTTTTGTCTCTGTCCCATCATCTAAAAGTTCTAGCCTTGATGACTGTACTTATTTAGGTAGCTTTTTAGCTCCACTCGTAGAGGTTATTTGTCCGCAGCCTAAGGATTCACATCGAGGCGTGGTTCAGTTGTGATGATATTTGTATGCAATGAGTCAGTGCGTCGCCTGTTCCCTATGATGACGCTAATCTATATCGAAGCGTACGTCGGGAGGCTGACGCGCTGACATCATTGCTCGTGGATGGGTGTCTGCATGCCATTTATAGAAGAATTTATCTTTGTTTTGTTCCTATCCAGTCCGGTTTCTGTCCGCCGCTGTGAATTGGAGTTCGCTGCAGTCCTGGAGTTACATCATTATACAGGCGTTATACAGCTTGCCTTACGGTAAGGAGGCAATCTATATAGTGGTGGTACACGCGTGATTGTTGTGTTATCCTTGAGGTTCACTCTTCTATCTGCTACCCCCCCCTTAGTGGTTGACCACATCCAGCTTCTATATTCAATCTATGGACTCTGAGATCATCTTACATAATTGTGTTTGATTTCATTTAAATTATCACTGTCACTGATTTATTATATTGAGCGCATCTCTCTTTCTTTTCTTACTTATTCTGAATGTGCTATCTCACGTTTGAGCTGCTGCAGTTTTGATTTTTGTGTGTTTATAGTATGTGTTGGTTAGGTAGCACAGTATTTTTTACTTTTATTTTAATAAGAATAAATATATTTTAATTTTTATAAACTTCTAAATCGAACCCAGAGCCCCCCCCCCTCCTGCCCATGTTGAGGCATGTTGACTGGTATGGTTAAGAAGGGGGGTGCTCACTCGTCCCCCCTCCTTTCCTGCCTGCCAGGCTGCATGCTCAGATAAGGGTCTGGTAGGTATGGATTGGGGGGGGGGGGACACCATTTTAAAAAAAACATTTTAGTATGGAGATTATCCTCAGAATTTATACCACATCCACACTATAAGAAAATCGGAACAAAAATTCCATTACACACATGATCGCTTGATTTTTGTATAGTGGGTCAATGCAGAGGAGAAGAGAGTGAGATAAAGAGGCACTAAGATCAGGAGGATGCACACTAGCTATGTGACAAATTCTTAAACCATCACCACCACCAAAAACTCTCAGTCAGCATGTGACTGCTTGCCACCAAAGACAAGAGCTAATGTCTGGTAGTGAGTACTTTCATAATTTTAGCACTGACATCCTTATTAGATCCAACGAGAGACAGTGAACCTTCCCAATGACACCAATGCTGATAAATAAATCTTTATCAGAAGCATCTATGACAGGGTGACTATCCAGGACCAACAGAATAAGGACTTTCATGGCATGACAGCCAATTATTATTTTAAGTTACGTAAATAAAAATATTGAAAAAGCCCTTATAATTGAACATTCTAAATACATAAAATACATAAAATTAACTGTTAAAGTACAGTAACACTATAGGCAAAACAATTTTTTTTTTTGTATTATTATTTTGTTAGTTTGGATAGAGTAAGGAAGGGTTTTAACCCCTGCTATTTTTTTTTCTTTTTGCCATCTGTGTCTCATTGGGGAGATATACATTCAGATCCTGTCCCATAGCCAAAACAGGGAGGAATAGGAAATCCTTGTGAATTAAAGGAATTCCTTAGGGCCCTAAATTGTAAGACATTGTAAGATTTCCCCTATATTAGTTTTCTGGGGATAACCTAAAATTTTCGTTTTTCTTTAAGGCCCCTTTCACATGGGGCAGTGGAGATGCGCTGGCCGGATAGCGGCGATATACCGCCGGAATTGCCGCGCGTTGCGGCCGCTAGTGGTGAGGCATTAACCCCCGCTAGCAGCTATGAAAGGGTTAATACCGCCCGCAATGTGCTCTAAAGATTGTCGTGGTTTCCCATTGTTGTCAATGGGAAGGAGCGGTGAAGGTGCGGTATACATGCTGCTCCTCTCACCCCTCTAAAGATGCTGCTGACAGGAGATTTTTTTAGGCGGTATAGCAGCGCTATTTTTAGCGCTGTACCGCCTGAAAAACTCCTCAATGTGAAAGGGGTCTTACTTTCACTTTTGGTGATAATGATAAACCATACAAATAGAGACGATGAATCTCCCAAGCAGCAATAATTACCTAACACATTTTCTAATTTCTCCCCGCTCTGATGGAAAAATAATCATAATCATAAAAAAAAAATGTGCCTTTAGTTATACTTTAAAGCTTATTTGAGATGTTAGTGATTGGGTTTCCTACAGTAACAAGTGTCCAAGTACTGTAGCATGAGAAAGGTTACACAGTCCATCACTAATATGTGAAGCTAAAGAGGCTTATGCTGTGTCAGATAATATGGGAATCTTTGCCAGTTTCAAATAGAGTTTGGAGCTTGTGTACAAATTGGGGGAATTCAATAAAACCTTTCTGGCATTAATCCCTTTTGGTAATATATTGCGTCAAATTCACAAAGCATTTGCAACAATTTTGGTTTTAACTGTGAATTGTGCACCAAATTCAGACAGCTCTAAAATGTGCCACTTTTACATTGTGTTGGATTAAATGCGCTTTTACAAAATGTAAAAATTGAGCTAATTATGACCAACTGTCTTTGGTGTACCAACAGAAAAACTGGGTCAGACAGATTTTGAAAAAGTGTCTTGCATGCATTCTAAAAGTAGCGCAGCATGAACCAAATTCAACAACACAAGTTCTACATAGGTAAATCAATTTGGCAGACTCTTCACCACTTTTAGACACTTTTGCAAAATCTGCCTGCACAAGTGTTAATGAATTCCTGGGATTGAGTAGGGGATGCATGCATTTATATGAATTATAAGATTATACGATTCATAATTGATTGATTGTTTTATTTTATATTTACTTGATGGTCTATGTAAAATTGATATAGTCAAGTTTGAGTTATCAATATATAATCAGTCTTATCTTGTGAAAAGCAGAAAGTAGGTTTCAGATTAGTTACAGTTGTGAGTGCTTAAATGGTCCCTGTTCATTAAGAGATTGTTAATTTTATGTATTTTTGATAGACTATACTCGTATGTTGTTTTTTAGGTAGTTAATTTATTACATATAAATAAAACATCTTTGGGATAGTACCCCTAGTGGCAGCTGGGGCTCCATTTTTTGGGGAGTGGAAAACAAGCCTCACCCAAATCAGCCACCCATCTATCAGCCCACCATCCCTGCACTTACCCCATCCAGGTCACAGGCGGCTTCCCCGACCTCCCCAGCTTTTCCTCCTGGCCAATCTGGTCGCTTCTCATCCCAGCCTATCCGGTCTTAGGACCCGCTTCATGTCCTGATTGGCTGGGAAGAGAAGCAGGAAGACAACAGCAAATGTTGATTTGCTAATGTCACAAGTGGGTGGATGGGGGCGCAGTGCTCTGTGCCACAAGCTCAACCTTTTCTAATCCAATTAGAGCCTCAAGCTCTAATCATGTACTTAAATAAAAACCTTGTAGAAATGGAGATTAGGGGCCATGACATGGACATTAGGGGGGAAAGATCCCCTGCACCCCTAATGGACCGCGCCATCGCCGAGCACCATATTTTTCACTCTTTCAGCATTTTGTGCATTTTGAGAGGCTTTTCTGCTCAACCCAGTAGCTATCTGAGTTCCTGTAACTTTTCTGTTTGGACACAATTTTCTGAACTTTCTATCAGCAAGGCATAGATAGAGCTACCTCACTTACTAAGGGTTTTTTTGTAGCATTTTGTGTAAATTAGAAAGTGAAAATTCCAATTCAGCAGTTACAAAAATGCTCATACTAGCCTGTCTGGCACCAACAATCATGTCACCATCAAAATCAGATGTTTCTAGTAAATTGCTTGGTGGGTGTGTATTCTCCCTTCCTTAGGGCTTGTTCACACATAGCACTGGATAAATGAAGGTCGTCACTAGGGAACAATCTTCACAAGTCCATGTATCTGAGAGGTGCAATGCAGTAAACTGTGGTAAAATGCAAGCATGTAGCATTGGAAGGCTGTGCATTTCACTGCACTGCACTGCTAGGCAGAAAAAATGAATGAAGTGTCACAGAAAAATGCACATATCACTGCTGCCTACTGGCCCTGACCTGATAGCAGCCTGCACACTAATACTGAAAATTTTAGCATGCAGTGCTGTGTGAACAAATCTTTAAGGCCGCATACACACGATCAAATCTGTCTGCTGGAAACGGTCTGCCAGACCGTCCCAGCAGACAGATTCGATCGCGTGTACGGGCAAGCCGACAGATTTGGACAGCCGACAGATTTGAAAGCATGCTTTCAAATCTGTCGGCTGGGAACCCGTCGTCCGCACCACATGTCTGCTGATTAGTACGCTAACCAGCAGACATGTCTTCTCGCGCATGCGTGGAAGTGTTTTTACTTCCTGGTGCGTGACGTGGCGGTGTCAACGTTACCCCCACATCAGCGTGCCGTCTGCGGCGGGGATTTTGGTTTGATCGTGTGTACACGATCAAACCAATACGTCCCCAGCAGACAGATTTTTTCAAATCGGTCTGTCCGACCGATTTGAACAAATTTGTCTGCTCGTGTGTATGGGGGCCTAAGATTTTGGTCAATATTTTTCATATATTAGCTTGCAAGGAAGAATGAAATATGTAAATACTTCTTTAACTGCAGTTCTGGGTGCAGAATTAACATTTGATACATCTTTCAATAAATTCTTAATACAATAGTGCTTTCTGGCAACATTTGTTTTGAAGTTATGTGGAAAACCATTTAGTTAACTTTAGTATAAGCTAGAGAGTTTGCCATCTAAGCTTTTCCATTAAAAGGTTTTATGACAAATATTTATTGAATATACTTCCAGATGATGATGAATGTGCCATAAACAGTCCATGCACACAATCTTGCCATAATATTATGGGGAGTTACTACTGTTCATGCCCTAAAGGCTTCATGACTTCACCAGATGGAAGGACGTGTCTTGGTAAGCTTGATTTCATAAGTGTACTTTCATATCACATTATAGCCCATTTTAGTTATAGCTCATCATGTTTGTGTGTATGCAAGCAGAGTTTCCATACCATGTGTGGTTTGAGTCAAAGTGAAGGAAAATGTTGAAAGAATAAGCTCAGTGAAATCTTATAAATTTTGACTTTATAGAAATAATCATATGTGCTTAAAAGAACATGCAAGTGTGTGTGTTTTGCGAGAACAGTTGCTAAGTGTATTTAAAAATATGTCTTAGATATATATATATACAATGTAAAATATATAAAAATCGATTCAATCAATTTTAAATTAAATATATTAACTTAATTTTGTGGTGGGACAACAACGGACAGCAAATGAAAATCAGTTTGATTTCTACAAGAGATTTGTGGTATACTACATTTTAGCATGGAAGATTTTTTGTATATATACTGTATACAACCTCTAGCTAGCCTATAAAGTGTGGTTGCCATACATAGCGAATATTCTTTATTTTACTTGGACAGCTCAAAGAAAAAAACGTATTTGACAGTGGCTACCCTTGGTACAGGGGTGAAATACAGTGCAGTATAAATTATAGAATGTAATGCTGAAGCCATGCCATGGCTGATGCTATCCAGTGTGGGTTCTTTCCTGGTTATTTGTATAGTATAAATGACTGTAATGACTGGCTGACTGTGTTGCTTGGTGCTTTCTCTCCCTTAACAGGCTTGCTGGAAATCCTGATATGGTGGCTCCATATGCTCTGGTGTAGGGGGATGGCTGTTGTGAGGTGGGTGATGGGCCAGGGAGGCAGGGCTCATCCTGTTTTCCCCTGGTTACTATGGAGCTGTCAGGAGGATTTTGATTATTTGAAGCGACCTCCTTATTGTGCCCCTGGATTCTGCTGCTTCCACCACTCTTTATACAGCCTAGGTCTTTGCCTCCACTCATTGTACATACTGTATATAGCAAATCTTTCTGCTATGCCTTTGTCTCCTTCCCTGTTGTGCCTCCTGCTGGACTATGCTGCTGATACTATGCCAGGCTCTTTGAAGGAGCATGAGGTGGAGATTTTATACAGAGGCTTCTGTTTTTGAATTTCTTTTAAGTTGATCTAGAGTCCTTACACCAGCTTCAGGGCACCAAAGATATTGGAGAAAGGAATGCATTTTATTAATTTATTAATATTATTATTTTAAGAGGAGTGCTGCTGTTTTTTGGAAGGATGTGCCCAGGATGGAATATATTTCCACCAGGAGGTCACTCCAAGTGGACTTCTCTTGTTGTCCATACAATTCAGCTTAAACTACTGCACATTCACCTCATTAAAAATCCACCAATAAGCATAGATCAGCTCACAATCTTAGGAAAGCGTCATCTTGATCTGCCAGGGACTCTTCCCCTGCCTGCCTGAGATGGTCGACTGTTGGGCCTGTTTGGCTCTTATTTGCCTAAAGAATTGGTGTGTGGGGCATGCCTAAGGGTGGCAGTGCATGACAGAGTGGCAGATGTACAAAAGGCAAAGTCTTACACTAAAGACATGCAAAAGAAGGCATGTGATAGTAAGTCAGGAAGAATGCTTGAGTATTGCAACATGTGCCTTTCTCCTCAGAATATTAATCACTGGCGAGACGGATTAAACTAGATTTCTTGAGATGGGATAAATAAATCTTTTATGGTTCGGGCGGGGACAAACATCATAAATGAATGTACTACCAAGACTTCTGTATTTAATACAGACATTACCAATTAAGATCCCCCCAAGTTTTCTAAGAGATCTTGGCTTCAAGGTTTCTAAAGTTCATGTGGGCTGGGAAACCGGTAAGAGTACGAATAACTATTCTGCCCAAAGGAGAAGGAGGGATTGGGTTCCCACACCCAGTAAAATATCAGGAAGCGTCTCACTTAGTTAGAGTGGTAGAGTGGTTTGGGCTTAATAAGAAACCTTGGATAAAAATGGAACAGGCAACGGTAGACATACTGTACCTCCGGAAGCTGAAATCCCACCGGAAATAAAGAAACATCCGACAATAGGTGCCACTATACGAAAAACTAAAACCAATTTTTTTTTTTTTTTTTTCAACAATAGTTTTTATTGAGTTTAACATTTTATAGATTATACAAGTAGAATGTATACCAGTTTTTTGACAAGAGTGAATAAACAAAGTCGTATACAGCAGTTAAGTCATATTCAATTTTTTTAGCTAAATAGCGTGATACAGATAACAAATCAAAATGAGGGAGCATGTAGAATTTATCGGACTTACATGGTACAAGGTGACAGCTAAAGTTAGAATCCTGAAGACCCGGGTGCGTTTGCGACCACCGGGTTCACAGAAATAGTGCTGCGTTGGACCAGCTTGTCCATGGGCGCCACGTTTTGTGAGCATCCACCATGCGTCCCTTGCTAGATGCCAGAGTGAGTTCATAGTTGCAGTGCAAATTAATTAGCTCAATAGTGTTCTCTATCGACGGGGGCTTGGCAGATTTCCAGAGCCTGGTAATGCTCAGCCGAGCTGCCAGGAGGATATTGGTGGCTACGAGGCGGGAGTCAGCGGGTATTTGGTCTATATTGATGTTTAGTAGTGCCATCGATGGTGACGGGAGTATAGGACTGTTAGTGACGTCCGTCAGCATACGAAAGATGGCAGACCAATAATTGGCAATGGACGGGCAAGACCAGAAGATATGTAACATATCTCCCTTAGTGCCGGCGCATCTCCAACATGTGTCAGGGCTGTTTATACCAAACTTAGCTATTTTAGCTGGTGTGAGGTACCAGCGCAGGGAGATTTTTAGTGTGAGTTCCCATAGCGCCGCGTTTCGGGTAGCTTTGTAGATGGACCGAAGTGCAGACTGCCATTGGTCATCAGTGAGAGTTTGGCCCACGTCTATATCCCATTGGAGGTGAGGTTTGGCTTTGGAGAAGACCTGTTTTTGGCGAAAGATATTATAGAAAAGGGAAATTCCCTTCTTTTTCGAAGGGGAGGTAGTAAGGAATGACCACGTTGAAGGGGGGATAGGATAGCAAGGGTTGGGCACCTGGGATATACAGTGTCTGATTCTAAGGTAGGTAAAGACTTCCGAATGTGCCAGGCAGAATTTAGTTTGTAGCTGAGGGAACGTGAGTAATGTTTGTCCACTAAATAGGTCTTGGACGTAGGATATACCATTGGCTGTCCAGCGTTTTAAGTCAAGGTCTGTAGTGCAGTGTTGAAGGCAGGTCAAAGGGAGAGGAGGATGGAATGGATGAGGATGGATTTCACCTTGCTGGACCAAAAATTTCCAGGCTGAGGTTGATGCTCTCATCGTGGGAGGGAGTGAGTTGGAGACCAACGTTCCATGTGGCACACCCAGAATCCAGTCTCGGAGATTGTTATGTGTAACCAATGTGGATTCCAACTGTCCCCACAATGTGAGAGGGGACGGTTGGAACCAGTCTTTAAGCTGAGTAAGAATTGTAGCCCAGTAATACTCTTTGAAGTCTATGGACCCTGCCCCCCCCGCCTGTTTTATGTTTGGTGAGCAGTTGCTTTGCGCAGCGAGGTTTCTTGCCTTGCCAAAGCAGTGTGTTCAGGGTAGTTTGTAGGGACTGGAAGTAGGATGCTGGGATAGGGATAGGGAGTGTGCGGAATAGATACAGTAGCTGCGGTAGGTGCATCATCTTAAATGCTGCGAGCCTACCGGACCATGATAGTTCGTGTTTGGCCAGGCCCATAATGTCTTTCTGGAGTTTGTCGAGGAAGGGTTTGAAGTTGCTCCTAAATAAATGTTTGGTGGTGCTTGTCAATCGGATCCCCAGGTAGGAGATCTCGTGTTGTGCCCAGGTAAAGGGAAATTGTGCTTGCAACAGGTTTTTGGAAGTGGCGTCAAGACCCAGGTCTAGAATGTAGGATTTGTTGGCATTTATTTTGTAGTATGACACTTCGCTAAACCACTGGAGGGTTTTGTGTGCTTCACGAAGGGATAGCGTTGGGTCAGTTAACATAAGAATGACGTCGTCTGCGAACAGACTGATTTTGTGAGAGGTAGAGCCTATTTGAAAACCAGAGATTCGTGGATTCTGCCTGATGTGTTCCGCTAGTGGTTCTATGAGTAGGTTAAAGATCAGCGGCGACAGCGGGCAACCCTGCCTGGTGCCGTTTGTTATGTTGAATGGTTGGGAGATCATGTCGGCTGAGAATACTCGTGCAGATGGGGATGTATAAAGTGCAAGAACAGCGGTGAGTATGTGCCCCTGAAATCCAAACCTCTCAAGCACCCTACGTAGGTAACCCCAGTGAATCCTGTCGAGCGCCTTCTCCGCATCCAAGGCTAGGAGCAGAGAAGGCGTTCCACTGGACTCGGCGTAGTGGAGAATGTCAATCACCCTCCTCTCGTGGCGTCTGACGCCTGTCTGCCGGTTGTAAATCCAGATTGGTCCCTATGGATCAATGTGGGCATGATACTGACTAGTCTAGTGGCAATCGTTTTTGCGTATATTTTTAGGTCTAGGTTGAGGAGCGATATTGGGCGAAAGTTTTGGGGTATTATTGGATCTTTACCCGGTTTAGGCAGTGTGACCACCAAAGCTTGTAAAGATTCTGTTGGGAATTTGGAGGAGGCAGCCGCGGTGTTATATACCTCAGCTAGGGTGGGCGCTAAATGTTGGGCGAATTGTTTATAATATTCCCCAGTAAGTCCGTCTGGGCCAGGGGATTTGCCCAGAGGCAAAGATTTGATGGTTGCCAAAATTTCAGATGTGGAAAAGGGTTCATTCAATCGGGCTAATTGGTCCGCTGAGAGGGATGGGAGAGTGACATGGTTAAGGAAATTGTCTATGTCGGTCTGGGAAGGTTGGTGTGTGTTACGGTCGTTGCGGAGGTTGTATAGGTCTCCATAGTACGTGCTGAAAGCATCTGCTATGTCTTGGGGGGATTTGTGAGTTTTGCGTTGGTATGTGGATGAAAAAGGTGATTAATCTTACTTTCTTTTGCTTTCCTGCCTTTGATACGCTGAGCCAGTGCTTTATTGGATGTGGAGTAAGTAACTGCTTTCCATTTCCTTTGGTGGTGTTCAAAGGATTGGAGGAGAAGGAGTCTCAGCTCCTGGCGTAGGGAGAGAATGTGAGCGGTCCTAGTCGGGTCCGGAGCGGACTTGTTGAGTCTCTCGGAAGCGTCTATTTGCGATGTAAGAGTGTCTATCTTTAGAGATCTTTAGAGATCTATGTTTTTTATGAGAGGAGCTTAGTTTGATCAGAATTCCCCTTATGAACGCCTTATGCGCGTTCCACACCACGCCTGGATCGGACACCGAGCCTACATTAGTTTCAAAATATTCTGACAGGAGGTCAGAGATTGTTGGTGAAAAGGAAGGGTGTTGTATGATGTAGTTGTTGGCTCGCCATAAAAATGCGGGCCTAGTTGTAGGGGAATCAGAAATTGTGATGGAGATAGGGGCATGGTCCGACCAGGTCGTGGGTATGGATCACAGACGCGCTGACAGATTGCAGGAGCCATTTGTCAGTGAGAAACATGTCAATGCGTGAATACGTTTTGTGAAGGGGAGAGAGATGCGTGTAATCACGTTCAGAACCGTGGTAGCACCTCCAAACGTCAAACAGGTCATGTGTGGCCATAAATTGTTTTAGGGGGGACTCCCTGCGTTTCGAGGCAGAGGTGGAGTCCAAGGACATTTCCGGGACTAGATTGAAATCGCCACATACAATCAAGCGTCCCTGCTTGACGGAGTGTACAACTTTCATTACCTTTCGGAGGAAACTGACCTGCATGACGTTGGGAGCATAAATGCCAGCCAGGGTGTATTTCATATCATTTACAGTACATACAAGAACAACATATCTCCCTTCCGGATCTATTACCACATGGTGCAGGAGGAATTTGACAGTGTCCCTGACCGCTATGAGCACTCCTCTCTTTTTGGAGGAGAAGGGTGCCGCAAATATGTGGGGAAAGTGCCTGTTGGTACACACAGGTGCACCAGTGCTCATGAGGTGTGTTTCTTGAACACATAGAATGTCGCAATTCAGGTGTAGAGCGGTCTTCCATAGTGAGTGTCTTTTTGCCGGGTGGTTGAGCCCGTTAGCGTTAAGAGATAGGATCGTGGTCGCCATTAGAGGTCAGGGATCGGTGGGAATTGGGATAGAGAGTCACTTACAGTTAGAAGAGCCGGGTAGGTTGTTCTGCGTGAGGGAGATGAGGATGTTGCTGAGAGGATCGTTGGTCAAAGATCTGTACCGTGCAAGTCACTGCACAGGCGATGGAAGTGCTGTAGCAAAAGATCAAATAACAGAAACTAAACAAGCAAAAAAAACTGGTAAGTAACCGGTAGTAACAAGGTATACAGTTCACAGTGGCGGTGCCACCAAGAGATTCAAGAAGCGGAGTGCAGGGACAAGGTGTCCAACTAAACCGCTGGATGGGGGAACAAGTGTCACAAGGCTAATGCTTCAAAACTAAAGCCCATAGGCGAGAGAGTCAACTGTAAAAATAAAAAAAAAAGAAAGAAAAGAACAGGTAGAAAGCTGGATGCCAGGGAGAGCATCTGTTGCGTAGATGTAGATAGGAATGCCCGGAATCTTCAGGTCATCTGCTCCGGACCATCCTCCTGGGCAGCGGGGCGGCGGTGAGTGGGTCTGGATCCGCGTTGAGCTTGAGGAGCTGAGGTGTCCTGAGGCAAGTCAGGTAGAATACCCCAAGAGTGGAGCAGTCGCAATCCTTTCTGCAGGTCCTGGATCACGTGCGAGGTACCATTCTTCGTCACCAGTAGAGTGGCCGGGTAACGCCATTTGTACTGGACCTTGTTGTTGTGGAGACCCTTTGTGATTGGGCTAAGCTGTCGTCTGAGTTGGAGGGTGTATTTGGAGAGGTCAGGGAAGAGCAGGACCCCCTCGAATGGATGTTGCAGCGACGGTCCCCCTCTGGCGGCTATGAGTAGCTGTTCCTTGATGTGAAAGAAGTGGATTCTCATCAGGACGTCTCTCGGGACCGAGGCAGCTAGGTGTGAGGGCTTAGCGATGCGGTGGATCCTATCAATTATAAGATCCCTAGGCGAGGCATCAGGCAATATTGTGTGCAGAAGTTCCTTAGCATATTTGGGAAGGTCAGCTGGCGGAATGGATTCAGGGACCCCCCTAAGTTTCAGGTTATTTCTCCTGGATCTATCTTCTAAATCGGCCAGCTTGGCCCTCATCCATTTCTGTTCCATCTGTACCTCCTCATAGGTGTCTACCAGTTCATTTACTGTGGTTGTACAACCCCACATACTATTTTCCAGGTGTGTGACTCTGCCATCTATCAACTGCAGGTCTGTGGTGAATTTAGAGAGTACTGAGGACAGATCTGTCATTAGGGAGGACTGAAGGGATAACAGCATGTCCTTCAGCGTGGTATCCACCACTGGCTGGCCTGTTGTAGGGAAGGAGGCCATGGATGAATGCAGGGCCTGGTTCGCCGGGAGTAGGCCGCAAGCCGGGGCCTCGATTTGCGGGGACGTCCGCGGCGCGATGCGATCGGTGCGGAGGCGCGCCTTTGCCGGGCTTCCCGTTATCGGGTTGTCCCCCGTTTTAGGTGGGGGAGGTGAGGAGGGACATAGGGAGTCCTGTGTGCCCAGGATTGGAGAATAGTTGTCCGATCGGGCCCCCAGCGCTGCGGCGCTGCCGGCGCCATCTTGACTAACCTGGCCTGTGTAGTGAAAGAAGGCCGTCAACTTCTGTGGATGGTGGTGGTCTTCTCTCCTCTTCCCAGACATCCTTGGTAAGTGTCTGCTGGGTCTCAGGAGGATCTCAGGAGTGTGGATGGGTGAGAACGTCTTCCAAAACGGGCTTCAAGTGCTCCGGTTCTCTCCCTGGCAGACGAGCTCAGGCATTAAGCAGCCATCTCCTTTGCTGGCCAGCCACGCCCCCTAAAACCAATTTTTTTAAAACGACTATGTCGATATACCCCAGCCCGATGACCCCGATCCTGGGTACCATGGCATTTCAGCCAGGTCTGACAGATCGAAGGTTCGGTGCACTACGTAAAAGGGGTATTAGTAGGATTGTCCATTTTTCAAGAGACAACCGACTAATGACAAAAAGAGAGATTGAAAGAGAGGTAGCACTTTTTCTGGATGATGCAACAAGGCGGAGGGTACGTTATTACATATTTTTTGGGACTGCGTAAAAATCAAGTAGTTCTGGAGAATGGTGATAGAAACCACTAAAACAATAACAGGATTGTCTTTAGAAGACAGACTGGCAGCCATTCTGTTACTTGACATCCATATATCAGTGGAAAAATACAAAAACTCATTCCTGAGACACCTTCTTATAGCCGCGAGGGGCGTGTATCCTTGTTCTGTGGAAAAAGGAGACCCCCCATCTAGAGCACAGTGGTTAGCCAGAATTGCAGAAATCCAACAAATGGAGAATCTTACCATGACAATGAAAGATCAGGATGGGAGTAAATAATGATATGGGCCCCCTACATGGAGTACAGGGAGGGCATAAGAGAGGAGAGTTGAGAGAGGAGGGGCCAAATCGGGAGGAGAGAAGGAGGAAGAGGGGCTGTGAGGAGGAAGGATCTGACTCTTTCCATCCTCCTCCCTTTTTTTTGGTGTAGGTGGGAGGGTATTATTAAGAAAGGATGTGGAGGTAACATAAGGAAAAGAGAATTCACATTGAACTAATGAATCAATTATGAGATAATAGAATATAAGATGGTAGCACTTAGGTTGATATACTAAGATAGCATAAGATTGTGAAAAATTTTAATTGTGAAAAATAAAACTAATATTAGCCAGAGGTGTACTCTTTCAAGCGTTCCCTAATACCTGCCCAAAAGCATCACTAACATTACCTGGATCGCAAGAGTATTCTTCCTTCCTTCCTTCCTTCACGCTTTTTCTTCACTCCTTCACTCCTTCCTTCCTTCCTTCCCTTTTTGGAAATTCAGGCTTAGTCCAATAGAAAGCATAACTTCTATCACAGAATTGCAAAGTTATTTCCAATTGGACAAAAAGATTCATAATTTTGGGACACCAAATAGTTGCAGAACGTTGATGCCACTTTTCTAGGGCTTGTGCGTCACATCACGCTACCATTAGTTAACTCAAAACCTTTCAAGGTTCTTATGAAGTGGGAGATTGAAAGGATATGAAAATAATATATTCAGCTGCAGGGGTAAGCCATCTATAGCTTTAATATTTGTTGACACAGCTCTCAGAGTGAGGTTAGCTGATGTGGAGTCTGCAAACATCGGCTCGAACTGGGATTGTATATAAAGATGTTGGACAAAAAAACCAGTCGGGGATGTTGAATGTTTCCATGCAGATGCTGTTGTTCTTCTGGCAGCTATTATGCCATGTACTACGATGGGTGTATGATAGGAAGCCCAAGATGAAAGGCGCAAGAGGAGTAAAGCAATAGCAGGGTTACAGGCAATAGTGGTTAGAGACATTTTTCATAAGAAAGTGAATATGTATTTCCAGAAATTATAGACCAAAGGGCAAGACCACCATATGTGAATAAATTAGTCAGGGTTGCTGCAATCTCACCAACAGTTGGGGGAGGTACTGTAGACAAGAACATCTATGAAAGTCTGGCTGGGTTTTAGTACCATTTATGTAGGAGCTTTAAACAGGTTTTCCAGTGGGTGATGCAGTTTGAGAAGGACAAAAGTAATTTGAAGGCTTTCGTCTATTGGAACACTGTAAAAATTTGGTTTTGGTGGAAAATAGATTGTTGCTAAGGTCGTAGAAAAAGGAAATTCCTTTATTCTTCTTGGCGGTGGTATAAAAATAGGTTTTTTGTTTTTTTGAGGTTAGCAAGGATGGATCTGAGGCGAAGATATTTTTGAATGTCTGATTTTGGAATGTTGTATGTAATTGGCGTATTATAGAAGAGTTAATTAGGAGGCCAATTGTGGATATGCCATCAGATACCCAATTGGATAAAGCCGACATGGAGTCTGGTTACTCAAGAAAGGTGAAGAATTTTATAAAATCATTGCCCTTCCATTACCCTGAAAAGGTGGCATATTTTATTTCAGAAGCAGCATTGATCTAGTGAGGATGACAGCTTGAACTATTCAGTCACAGCACAGAGCTTTGTAATTAAATCATTGGTTGGTGGACAATGACTCCATTCACGGTTACTAATTTTATTTGGCAAAACAATAGAGAATGTCATTTAGTGAGTTTCTGGAAGTAGATTGGGGCAAATTCTACACGGAAGAAGGTGTCAGTGTCACTCCTTTTGCCCATTCAGGAAAACTTTAAAGAAACCAGTCCATACAAGCCTGTTTGAGTATTCTTCAGGCAGTGGAAAAAAGTTAACTCTTAATTTCCCAAAGATGCTTAGTCCAAGCCCAACCAGGGGTGAAGTTGGTTGACAAGACCTTCTGAAGTTGTGTCAATCCAGGCTTCTTTGGTGGGAGCAAGATCATATTTCTTCAGAGAGGCCTGGATGCAGAAGATGAAGGCTGCTTGGATTCTGGATATTATTCGCAGAGGGTATCGTTTGGAGTTTTCGAAAAGGCCTCCTCAAATTTACGTTATAGGAACTTGGATGCCCACATCTCCAGAGAAGTTATGCTGTCTACAAACACATTTAAATAATTATTGGTGGCTCAAGCCATTCTTCCAGTGCAAATGCAAGAGTGGGCCAAGAGTATCGACCCCCCACTTTTCTTGTCACCATATTCTTGGGGGAGGGGGAGCTTTAGAACAGTCTTAGTTCTGAAGTAAGTAAATTGTTTTCTTAATCTTCCTCAATTCAAGAATCCTTGGAAATTATCATATCTGTAGTGATTAAAGGGGACTGGATGGCTATGATGAATTTATTGGACCCACATCCTCATGTTCCCATAGTCCCCTGCACTTTCTCAGATTTTCGGCAGATAGTGTTCTCTTCCAGTTTCCTTGTCTGTTTTTCGGTCTTTGCACCACACCCAGAGCCTTCTTGAAGGTAAGGTCGATATTCATAGCATTGCTGAGAATCAAAAGTCTTCAAGTCTTTGATTACCTCAATGACATTCTGCCAATAACCCTGACAAAAATGATTCTACGAAAACAGGTTTCTTTAGCCTGTATGATGCTCAAGCACTTGGTAGATGGTCAAGTATCAGTAGAGTCAGCTTCAGTCTACTCAAGTTCTGAAACAATGTTCAAGTCCAGTCACTGCCCTATTTTTCTTCCTTGGAGGAAGATCCTGGGCATATAACGCAGGGTGAAGGAGGTAATGTCCAAGCACTACCTATTGGTGACAGGATGTATGCAGTTATATCCTCTACCATCCCTGTGGGGAGGGGCCAGGTGGCAAAAAATTCAATTTAATTTAAATTCCTTTCAACAATGGTGCAGCACTATTTGTGTGTGAACTAGATACAGTGGATCATATACTGTACATAAAATTATAATAGTAAAATGACGTAAACAAAATACCACTCAAATATTTTCACAGGGATTATAAATCAAAGTCAGAAGAAATATATAAGCGCAGTCCCAATGTCCAAACTGGTGCCAAAATAAATATGCGTCCCTTGTTTAATCAAATAAGTGTGCTGTGATCCCAAACCAAACATGTTTGGGATTGGCTTGTCCAAACTGTCCATCTGGCGTATGTCTTCTCTCCAAGTCCACTGATTCTCAAAATGCTTCTGAAGATGCAATGGGAGAAAGTAATCATGCATTTTGGGCTAAAAAAGGCAGGGTTTCTGCTTGTATGGAAAATTAAGCTGGAGTCTCCAGTTCTGCTACATTGTTGCTGGAAACTCTTACTTCAAAACTTTCATCTAAATCCTGGGAGGCTAACGTTGGTGGCCTGGAGGTTGTAGAGGGGGGGGTGCTTAAGACAATTTTGTGTAATGGAGACCTTATTGCAAACTCAAAAGGAGTTAACTAATTCAACTTATTAACATGGAGGAAGGCTTTCTTGAGCAAATCTTCAGAGAATTGGAGTTATCTTGTTTCCTTCAGTTCTCAAATTTCTGCAAAATTGGTTTAGAGAATGGCTTGTCATACAGATCGGTAAAAACTCTGGTTTTGGCACAATCACCTATAACAAATAGCAAATGGGCCTCTAATCCTCTAGTTTTTTTTGTTTTTTTAAAGGCCACAATGAAGATTAGACCACCAGTTAGACTGTTCTTTCTCAAGTGAAATTAGTATTTTGTCCAGAAGGTCTTGTCTCCTTCTTTTGATCTGATCTCCTCTTACTCTTTGTTTCATCTAACCTTGAAGAAGATTTTCCTTACTGTGGCTGCTTCCACAAGAAGAGTATAAGAATTGTGTGTCTTTTCTGCTAATAAACCATACTGCCTTGTGTCTCAAAACAAGGTTATTTTTAGGACTGCCTCAGCTTTTCTACCCAAGGTCTTAACTACATTCCACATGAAAGGGTGGTAATCTGTTCTTCTGGCCTTTCCAGATGATCAGACAGAGGAAGTATGGAAGAAATTGGATCTTGTTCTTTTCCTCTTGAGCTACCTGGAACAAACTAAGGGATTTCAAAGGCAAGACAATCTCTGGGTCAAAGAAATGTTTTACTGTATTGACAAGGGTTAATTCTTCCTAGATTGTCAAAATTGTTTGGATTGCTTGTAGCTCTCTGGGTCTTCTCCGCCATTGGTGGTAACAGCACATTTCACGGGAAGTATGGCGATCTTTAGGGTGAAGTATGCCAATGTTTCAGCAGGTGTGGTGTGCAAGCAATGAGCTGGAGGGCAGCTAACACTTATTCACAATTACAGAATGGACGTGGCCTTACCTTCTTTTAGCCAGTTGGCTCTAATGTTATTACTGTAGCTACCACTCCTTAAAATAGTTTAGGCAGGAAGTTTGGTATGTCTTTTGAGTTTTTTTCATTCCTTTAGTGGCATTGCTTGCTACATCCCTAGTAGGCTGACATGAGAAGGTCCAAGAATGAGAAAAATAGTTTTCATACTTTTCCTTTCTTGGATCCTCCTAATAGCAGCCTAAAATGTCCCACCCTGGTCTTTGTCCTGAGGATTGTAATGGGAACATTTCCTATGGAAGTCAGCCAGAGATCATAGGCTACTTAATAGTTGTCCTGGTGTCAGGAAAGGTTCCTTCCGCTGGTGACACTGCCTGATATTTGGCGTGCAGTTTCTGTGGTCCACCAGCAGGTGTCTCCTGGCAGTCTGGAACTGCCAGGGGAGCTCTCCCCTGGTGGTGGTATTATGTAATATTTGGGCAGCAGTACTGGCGTCCACCAGCGGGGTGTTCCTGGCAGTGTGGGGCCGACATCTCCTGCAATTAGGCGTCACCTGAGACTGATGCAGGAGATGTGTACAAATACCTGGCAAGTGAACTCACACACACTGCCCTGGTATTGTCCTTGTGCCCTGATACCTGATACCGTTGTATCTGTTCCTGCATCCCTGGATCCTTTTCATTATGTAAGAACTTACCTTGGTTGGAGTCCATAATGCAGAGTTGTATGCTCACCCTTGCAAGTACACACAGCCCAGTAACAAGGTAAGGCGCTACCTGAGCTGTGAGTCTGTGCACAGGGGCTTGATAGGGATTTGCCAAAGGATAGTCGAAGTAAAGCCGTGGTCAGGGATTCCAGAATTCAGAATAAACAATCAACATAGCAGTTTAGCAGATGGGGAACCAGGAATAGACAGACAGGGACAAGAAGGAAGGAATCAGGCTGCAGGGAAAGGATCCAGATATGCAGGAACAGATACAACGGTATCAGGTATCAGGTTTCAGGGCACAAGGACAATACCAGGGCAGTGTGTGAGTGCACTTGCCGAGTATTTGTACACATCTCCTGCAATTAGTCTCAGGTGACGCCTAATTGCAGGATATGTCGACCCCACACTGCCAGGAACCCCCCGCTGGTGGACGTCAGTACCAGTACAAAGATTACATAATACCACCACCAGGGGAGAGCTCCCCTGGCAGTTCCAGACTGCCAGGAGACACCTGCTGGTGGACCACAGTACTGCATGCCAAATATCAGGCAGTGTCACCAGCGGAAGTAACCTTTCCTGACACCTGGAGAGGGAGAGGGAATGGCTTTGTATCAAACCCCTCAACTCTCCTCAGCTGCTATCCTGATTCTCTTTTCCTACCTCCACTGTCCACAGTAGTAGATAGTATTTATAGAAAAAATATTGGAAAACACTTGTGAAATGTCCTCATAAATATTGTAGCAGCACTCTTGTCAACCAAAAGTATATAATGACAAGCTTCTTTATGCAGTTCATTTAGTTCATAAAGGAAAGGTAGAGAATGGGAATTCAATATACAGTCTTGTGTAGTGATTGATAGTAGATCACCATTCCCCCAAGCGATACACCCTGTGGAAACGACTCCCCTTTGGGGATGCATTTACCACAATTAGAAGTAAATATGCCTCATATTAAAGCCTGATTCTCCAATCCATTCCTTTTTTCACATGAGCTTACTGGATCCCTAAACAAACATACTCATTCTTTGTGGAAGGTCAGCTGGAGTCGTGGAGAATCAGGCTTAGTTGTGAGGCGTATTTACTTGTGGTGAGTGAATCCCCAAAAGGGAGACGTTTCCACAGGGTGTATCGCTTGGTGAATGGTGATCCACTATCAATCACTACACAAGACTGTATATTAAATTCCCATTCACTACCTTTCCTTTATGAACTAAATGATCTGCATAAAGAAGCTTGTAATTATATACTTTTGGTTGACAAGAGCGCTGCTACAATATTTAAACACAAGTGTTTTCCAATATTGGTTTTTTCTATTACATGATTTTCTTTTTAGCTATTTTTATGTGATTTTATGTGACTATATCATTTTATGACACAATAGAGACCTTGATTGTTGATTCCTGAGCTCTGAGCTGTGCTTATATAGGAGGGTCGTTTAAGCATTTTTTTTAGATAGACACAAAAGACCTATAACTTATGCAAAGATTCCTCCACGGGCACTGCTGTTCCTGGATTATTCTTGAATTTGACAAAAACACTTTGTTCATTCAGTGCTTTCATCTATGTTCTGTGGATAAAGCATAGTTCTCCAAACCCCCCCTCCAGTTGGCAATCAGCTGCTGTCTGTCTCCTACTTCAACTGTCCATGGTTAGCTCCCATTCACTCTTATCTAATGATACATTAGCAGCTGTCATTCATAACCCCCCCCCCCCCCCCCACACACACACACACACGCACATGTTTGTGATTAGCTCCTGTTCTGCCTCTACCCCAACTCCACCCTTTGCACCACTATTAGCTTTTACTCTCCTTCCCCCAAGGATCATTTTAGGTAAAACGGTACAGTTGCCTATTCATGCCTGCACCTTGTTCCCTACTGCAAACTGTCAGTATATATAGTATACTGTGTATGTATTCATATTGTAAGATTGGGGTGATCAGACTCCAGCGGTAGGTGTGTTTTTAGTGAGTACGCTAGTCGAGAACTGAATTTTTAAGGGCCTGGTAGCCCACTTTTATTTAAAAACACAAAAAGTTCACAAATACATCAGTAGCCCTCGTAGGGGGGTCCACCATTACTGTATATTGCATACTCAACACTTTAGCCTCCTGGCTTTCATTCTTGCCATCCGGCTGTTTCAGGCCTTTAGCCTAGGCCTAAGTTCTGTTCCTGAGAACAAACAGAGTTTCCTAGAGATAAGCTCACTCCTCGCTTACTCCTGGCCAGCGCCTTGCTGCTCAATTACCAATGGCATCTGCCTCCTGCAGACATGCATACTCTAGCTGCACCCATGCAGCCTCTCTGACTCCTCTTAGAGAGATGGGAGTTAACCTGGCTCCCAGGAACAGACTTCCTGTCTGTGGGGTGGGGCTCATGTTGTTTTAATCATAGTAGTAAATGTAATCTCTTCAAGTTATTTAAAATATCTTTAAAAGCATGCATATATCAATGTAAATAAGATATTAACTAAACAAACTGTTTCTCCAAATATAAATTATAAATATGTATTTTCCTAATAAAAAAATGTGTTTGTGACACATTTTCTCCAACATACTATGCAAAGTATAACACGGTACAGGTAAAACACAAACATTTAAACTACTCTTCTGCACACAGGGTGGGAAAATAAAACTGTAGGAAAGTATGTGTTTTTCAGAGCAATGAGTTAAACTTAACTTGCTTTAGAAAAATGATATAAAAAGCAGATGTTTTGCTTTTTATAAATCAGTTTCACAGTATACAGAAGGTACGTTTTACAAGCCTTAGTTAACCCTTTAACTTCTGTAAAGAACTTTTAAATAAGACCAAATAATGAAGGTGCAATGGTTACTGTAGTTTTTATAAAGAGAAAGCAATTACAACTGTTCTAGCTAATAATGGTAAAAAATTTCTTTAGACTGATTATGAAGATCAAGAAGTTATTCCAACAAATATTTTATTTGGTTGTGAAAATCCATCATGTGTCCAAAGGTCAACTCTTAACCACTTAAGACCCGGACCAATACGCTGGCAAATGACCCAAGGGGTTTTTGCGATTCGGCACTGCGTCGCTTTAACAGACAATTGCGCGGTCGTGCGACGTGGCTCCCAAACAAAATTTGCGTCCTTTTTTTCCCACAAATAGAGCTTTCTTTTGGTGGTATTTGATTGCCTCTGCGATTTTTATTTTTTGCGCTATATACAAAAATAGAGCGACATTTTTGAAAAAAAATCAATATTTTTTACTTTTTGTTATAATAAAAAAACAATAAACTAAATTTTAGTCAAACATTTAGGCCAAAATTTATTTAGCCACATGTCTTTAGTAAAAAAAAAATTGCATTAAAAAAAAATTAGCTACCTAGCGGGAACAGCGACACTAATACAGCGATCAGAAAAATGATCGCTTAGTGACGCTGGCAATAGGGAGTGAAAGGGTTAACTAGGGCAGTGATCAAGGGGTTAAAACTTTATTGGGGGGGGGGGGGTGGGGGGGCTACCCTGACACTACTGACTGTCTGACTGTCACACTGTCTGTCACACTGACACTAAATACAGTAATCATACATGATTACTGCATTCAGTGACACTGTGACAGGGGGAGGGGGGGGGGGGGCGATCGCGGGTGTTAAATGTGTGTGTAAGTGTGCTGTTTGGTGCAGGACTTACTTGTTCTGTAGTGATCTCTCCTCAGCGGCGCTTGAAACAAACGCCGAGGGAGAGATCACGTCGCTTCCTCCTTCCTGTGTTTACACAGGAGGAGGAAGTGACAGGTCAGGCGGGTGCGCGCATTGGCTGGAGGGATCCGGAGGGGGGATGAAAACGGATAGCCGCCCCCACTTGTCGGATCGCTCCTGCAGCCGCGCGGACCGCCGCATGTACGGGGGGGCCGATCCCCCCCCCCGATCCCCCCCAAGGCACCAACGTATATATATACGTTGATGTGCCTGTCGGTGCCATTCTGCTGCCGACGTAAATGTACATGCGGCGGTCCTTAAGTGGTTAATTAAGACAGCTAAAACTGAAAGCACATTACAACAACCCAGCAAAACCATCAGGTTTTAGTGAGATCACCGAAAAACCTTCACGTAATAATAGATCACTTAACAATACATACATTAATAAGGCATCTTTGCACAACATTAATAAATGAACCACATCAGTCTTAAAACAAAAAACAAAAACAAAAATACTGACAGGTATAAAGCATAGACACATAGGGCTAGATTCAGGTAGGAGAGCCTATCATTAATTTGGCCTAACATATCTCATTTACGTTAGGCCGCCGCAACTTTTTCAGGCAAGTGCTTTATTCACAAAGCACTTGCCTGTAAATTTGAGGCGACGTAGCATAAATCACCCGGCGGAATTTGAATTCGGCGGGTAGGGGGCGTGTATCATTTAACCACTTGTCATCTGCCCACCGTCAAATGAAGGCGGGCAGACGACTCCATTATCCTGACATCACGTCATATGACGTGATGTCCCTTTAAAGCCGCAGGCGGGCACACGCGATTGCTCAGTAACTGAGCGGGGACGTGCAGCTCTGTATGTAAACACAGAGCTGCACGTCCTGTCAGGGAGAGAGGAGATCGATTGTGTCCCTTGTACATAGGGACACAATCGGTCACCTCCCCAGTCACCCCCCCCCCCCCCCTCCCCCCACAGTTAGAACACTCATAGGACACACATTTAACCCCTTCCCCCCCCCCCCCTAGTGGTTAACCCCTTCACTGCCAGTCACATTTATACAGTAATCAATGCATATTTATAGCATTGTTCACTGCATAAATGTAAATGGTCCCAAAAATGTCAGAAAAGTGTCCGAAATGTCCGCCATAACGTCGCAGTCCCAATAAAAAAATCGCAGATCGCCGCCATTAATAGTAAAAAAAAAAAAAAAAAATGCCATAAACTATCCCCTATTTTGTAAACGCTATAAATTTTGCGCAAACCAATCGATAAACGCTTATTGCATTTTTTTTTTTTACCAAAAATATGTAGAAGAATACGTATCGGCCTAAACTGAGGGAAAAAATATTTTTTTTATATATTTTTTGGGTTATTTATTATAGCAAAAAGGAAACAATATTGCATTTTTTTAAAAATTGACGCTCCTATTTTTGTTTATAGCGCAAAAAATAAAAACCGCAGAGGTGATCAAATACCACCAAAAGAAAGCTCTATTTGTGGAAAAAAAGGACGCCAATTTTGTTTGGGAGCCACGTCGCACGACCGCGCGCGCAATTGTCAGTTAAAGCGACGCAGTGCCGGAAGCTTATATTTTGTCTGGGCAGGAAGGGGGTGTAGGTGCACCCGCGCCGAACGAACTGCGCATGGGCCGGCCATGATGGATTCCCAGTGCGCATGCTCGAAATCACGTCGCTACTTGTCAATGAAAGTGACGTCAGCGTAACTGACGCCCAGCTCAATTGTGAATGGACGTACGCAAACGACGTAAATGACGTTGGTTCCGACGTCCATACTTAACATTGGCTGCACCAGCTATAGCAGGGATAACTTTAGGCCGTGCGTAAGTCTTACGTAAACGATGTAATCAGATACGCCGGCCGGGCGCACATTCGGGAATCGGCGTATAGGCTCATTTGCATATTTTAGACGGGAACGCCACCTAGCGTCCAGCCTAAAATATGAAAATAAGATACAATGGCGTAAGAGACTTACGCCAGTTGGATCTTATGGAAATCTATGCGTAACTGATTAAGTTTGCATATGTCACCTGTCTGACATTTTCTATCTGAGTCTGATCAATACTGCAGCCCTATCTGACTCCAAGCCCACCCTAGCACCTTGTCAGATAAATTAAGGGATGAATTCCAGCGCACTGTTATAGTTTCTTCCATCTTTCCTACTCAGATATCTCCAATTTTAAGGAGCACACAAATTGTAGTTGCTAATACAGATCTATTCACAGCTTGTACATAGTTCTCCAGTGAAGCCATGTCGGTATGTCAATTAAAACTGTATGTTTTTAATTGATTGGTGATATATGTATAATTGCAACCTAAGGGAAACGTAAGTGAAGTAAAAAATTACAGCAACAATAACAAATACATATTTACACTTATTTTGATTACACTGCAGAGAGAGGTTGCAATAAAAATATCTTATGTGTTATAGATATTGATGAATGTACACTGGAAGAGTCTGTGTGTCGCAAAAATCAAGAGTGTAAAAATACCATCGGTTCTTATATTTTGTGTACTAAAGTGTGGAACTGGATTTACAGCTGCTCCTAATGGACTGGAATGCCAAGGTACTGTATCTATAAATTATTGTGCGAACAGATTCAATCATGTTGAACTCCATCAACACATAATTTTATATTGTTTTTTTGACAGAGTATTGGCATAATGAAAAGCTTGTATTTTTTCTCCTGTTTCTGGTTAGTAAAGTACTAATTGCAGAATAGTTTGTGTGTAGCATTATTTACATTTTTAAGCAAATTTGAATGTGTTGAGAAAGTATATTTTCAGTAGCAACTTTTACTATCAGAACATTCAGTTTTGAGTGTGTTTAAAAAGATTGGTCACCCTTGAATTTATTAAGGGGAAACGTAATGATCTTGTTGAGAATGCTTTAGTGATTAAAATAATTAAAGTAATCCTGGCAGATTTATGCTCGACCCCCCCACATATTGCCCTGATGGCACTCTGTTACAGGAAGCTGGTAAGGCTTTACACAAACCTGCTGGTGACCTCATTATCCCAATTGGTGCCCCTTTGCAAAAGAATGTCCCAAGGCAGTCTTGACATTGTAGATTTCTGCTGCTGCAGAATGCCTCTTTCTGGGAATCAAACAATTATGGTAACCGTGTAACACACAAGCACCTCTCACATATACACAGCTGAAAACAGATACACTGCTATAGTGCCAAACTTCAGTACCACAGTCTCAACACTGTAGGATGCATAAATCCAGGATGTGACAGGCCCACAGGACTGCTTGACGTACCAAGTTGGAGGAGGACTGCCCTGTGTGAAGGCTATGGCATCGGTGAGTGACTACCTGAGGTGATGAGGGCGACATAGATGGTATAAACATTCATGTACCATTCCACGTAATAGGGACTCCTCCCACATGGAGATGTCTGCTAGTGCTGCGGTGTCTAAGTTAAGGATATGATCGGTGTCCTGTGTCTGGGAGAGGAAGACCACGAGTTGTGACACAAAAGACTGTCCCTGGGGAATGATCCTCATTGCGAAATTGAGCATTCCTAGGAGAGATTGAAGCTGCTTCTTAGGACACCCCTGTGTACAGGTGAAGTTTTGGAGAACAGACCTGATGCGGGTCAGCTTGTCGAGGGGGAGGCTGGCCTGCATAGGGCAAGTGTCTAGGTAGACTCAGAGGAAGGAGATGGTGTGTGCTGGGCCGTCTACTTTGTGTTCTGCAATGGGCACATTGAGATTCCCAAAGACGACTCTCAACTTATCGAGGTCTCCTGGGAGCACACTGGGCTGTTCAATTAACAAGAAGTCATCCAAGTAATGGATGACTTCTCAAAACTGAGCTTGGTGTGATAATATCCAGGTGAGGGAACGTGCAAAAGTGTTGAAGAGCCAGGGGCTACTCTAAGGCCGCGTACACACGATCAAATCTATTTGCTGGAAACGGTCGGCGCGACCGTCCAGTCCCAGCAGACAGATTCGATCGTGTGTACGGGCGAGCCGACGGATTTGGCCACCCGACAGATTTCAAAGCATGCTTTGAAATCTCTCGGCTGGGAACCCGTCGGCCCGATATGTCTGCTGGTTAGTACGCTAACCAGCAGACATATCTTCTCGGACATGCATCGAATGGATTCGACGCATGCGCGGAAGTAATTCACTTCCTGGTGCGGTGACGTGGCGGCGTCAACGTCACCGCCACGTCACCGACACATCAGCGCGCGCCGTCTGCCGGCGGGGATTTTGGTTTGATCGTGTGTACACGATCAAACCAATACATCCCAGCAGACAGATTTGTTCAAATCGGTCTGTCCGACCGATTTGAACAAATCTGTTTGCTCGTGTGTACAAGGCCTTAGAGCCAAATTTCAGTTTGGTAGCAAAGTTTATTGAATTGGAGATTTAAACAAGAATGGACTTTATAGGCACGTAAAAAATTTAACCAAATTGTAATAGTTCACATAATAACATGCACTATATACATAACATTAATAAGATAGAAATATAAAAATTTGAAAAAAGGGCAAATGTTTTTTTTCCACAGGAAATACTTGATGTGTAAAATAGATATTTGCTGCGGGGCTGAAAAGAGAGTATCCCCTGGGTGTTTCCAAAGGGTCCTTTTGAAGAGTTAAAACAGCTCTACATGTTTCATGACTGGAAGTGTCTTCAGGAGCTTTTACATTTTGAAAAAACATGCTTCAATTAGAATGTGAAACATATAGTACATACTAATACATATTGGTATCTATATACTGTAGCAGAGCGTCCCAGAGAGAGCCTGGGGAAGTCCAGTTGGGGGTTTATACCTCTCCCAGGCTCCTCTCTTACACGTTCAGGGATCTCTGATCCCTGATCCAGGTCAGGTGTTGGCCCTCTCTCCCCCAGGCCAATTTAAGCTCACCTGAGCTAACAGCCATTGCTCTGTCCTGGGAAACAGATAGTGTGGATCTGTAGGAGCAAGGAGGTTGTTAAAAGACTGGTGAGCAGTTTGTGTTTTGAGCTAACAAGCGGTAGGCTTGTTTAGCTTAGTAGTTAGGGCCTACATATCGTGTAGTTAGAGCCGAGACACGGCTAGGTGTTTGTTTAAACTATTTTTGTTTGTTTTTGTTTTCTGCACACTGTACAGCACCTGTAAATAGACTTTGTATAGCACTTATCCTATGGACTTTGGTATCTGTGCCTGCTCATCCCAGGGAGCTTTTGTACCCGCTACCTATCCCCAGCTTACATATGGTGGAGGCTGCGATCAGCAGTAGTAAGTTACTATTTTAAAAGGCCAGTACCTAAAGTGACAACATGGAGGAAATCCTCAAACAAATGATGTTATCCAATGCTGCACAACAGCAAGCAAACGCTGCACAACAGCAAACTAACGCTGCATTGCAGCAAGCCAATGCTATCGCACAGGAGCAAACCAAGGTGCTGTACAAACAGATTGGTGCTGCACAGGAGCAATCGCAGAGGCAGATCAGTGCTGTACAGGAGCAATCGCAGAGGCTGTTTGAACAGCTTGCCACTGCTGCAGAAGTGGATAGGAAAACCCTGACTAAGGTTGCAGAGACGCTAGCACAGTGGGCACCTGCGGAAATTAAGGATATGGGAGACAAGCCTTCAGCCATCCATGTGGCTCGCTTTCTGTCTAAAATGACTACGGATGATGATCCAGAGGCCTTCCTGTTAACGTTTGAACGGACCGCTGAGAGGGAATGTTGGCCTAAAACCAAGTGGGCAGGACTGATTGCCCCCTTACTTTCTGGTGAATCGCAGAAGGCCTACTATGATCTGGAGTCAGCAGAAGCAGAAGACTATGAAAAGGTCAAGCAGGAAATTCTGGCGCGACTCGGCGTCACCTTGGCCGTTCGAGCCCAACGGGTCCACAGCTGGTTCTTCCAAATCGAGAGGCCCCCAAGATCGCAGATGTTCGACCTAATCCACCTGGTGCGAAAATGGCTACAGCCTGAGTCCCTTCTGCGCCACAAATAGTGGAGCGTGTGGTCATGGACCAATTCCTGAGGTCACTCCCAATTCCCCTGCAGAAGTGGGTGAGTCAAGGAGACCCCAAGTCGGCAGATAACCTGGTGGAACTCGTCGAAAGGTACTTTGCTGCAGAGAACCTGGTCACCACCCCAACAACCGCACGGACTTTCCACCCAAAGCCACGGGTCTCCCCAGGCAACCGGTAAGACTGTTCCAGGGGAAGTGGGTGGTAAGCATGGCAAGGAAATAGGGGGGAGGATTTTTGGTGCCAGGACTGAAGTTTGGCGTCCCAAGCAAGGGAAGCCACTGCCTGTCAGCAAACCAACTTGGGGAAACATCAGGTGTTTTCGTTGCCAAGAGCTGGGACATGTTGCAGCAAACTGTCCATTGACTGATGAACCAATGCAGTGTGATCTGTCTATTAGAAGGCAGTCTATGTTTGCTGCTGTTTCATGCGCTGCAGCGCCAAATGTGGGGAAACACATGTGTCACATGACTGTTAATGATAAGCCTATTACGGCCTTACTGGACTCTGGAAGTCTGGTTACTTTGGTTACAGCTGAGATGGTTGAAACTGTAAATTTTCATGCTAAAAAAGTTGCTGTGATCTGTGTACATGGGGATACCCGGGAGTATCCTATAGCCACAGTTCAGTTTAAAACTGGCTTAGGTACGGTGTCCCATGCAGTCGGACTTGTGCCCCACTTGGTGCACGAGGCCATCATTGGTAGGGACTTCCCTAAGTTTTGGGAACTGTGGGATCGTCCCGACCCGGTCGCAGTACCTGACTCAGTCGCAGAGCCAGAGCTCCTGGCTACTTCCGATATTGTGGGTTCAGGGGACTCATCTCAGGGCTCTCCGAGTTTTCCTTTCTCGGTTATGGCAGGAGAGCTGGAGGAGCCTGAGGAAGTCCCCACAACCAGTAGAGCCGGACAGCCGTCTGCCGACTCGGAGCCTATGTTGGAGTTTACTGACCTTAATGTGCACAAGGAAAATTTTGGTACTGAGCAGAGAAAAGACCCTACCCTTGCCAGGGCCTGGGAAAACGTAATGGTGATTAATGATGTACCTGTTGAACCAGGGGATAGGCCCTGTTTTCCTTATTTCAGCAGCATTGATGATTTACTATATCGTGTATGTAAAAAGAATGATGAAGTTACTGAACAGTTGGTGGTCCCCAAGCCTTACAGAAGGGTGGTGTTGGAACTTGCCCATGAGCACTTGCTAGGAGGCCATTTAGGGGTTGAGAAAACCACTAAAAGAGTGTTGCGCAGGTTTTACTGGCCTGGGATACAGAAAAATATTGAAAATGATTGTCAATCCTGTCCTGTGTGTCAGATGTCAGCCCCCCAGCCCCACTTCCGAAGTCCTTTAGTGCCCTTGCCCATTATTGAAGTGCCCTTCGAGAGGATTGCCATGGACCTTGTGGGTCCCCTCCCCAAATCCGCCCGTGGTCATCAGCATATCCTCGTGATTATGGATTACGCTACCCGTTACCCTGAGGCCGTTCCCTTACGCGCCGCATCTGCTAAAAATATTGCCAAAGAGCTGTTTATGGTGTTCAGTCGGGTTGGCATCCCTAAAGAAATCCTTACAGACCAGGGTACCCCATTTATGTCACGGATAACTAGGGAGCTGTGCAAGTTATTTAAGGTGACGCAGTTGCGAACCTCTGTGTATCATCCGCAAACGGATGGCTTGGTGGAACGTTTCAATAAGACGTTAAAGGGCATGTTAAAAAAGGTTGTTGACGAAGATGGGAAAGACTGGGACTTCCTGATACCGTACCTGATGTTTGCTATCAGGGAGGTTCCCCAGTCCTCTACAGGGTACTCTCCATTTGAGTTGCTTTATGGGAGACACCCTCGGGGACTCTTGGACATAGCCAAGGAAACTTGGGAGGGGGAACAGACACCACACAAAAGTGTAATTGAGCATATCGCTCAAATGCAGGACAGGATTGCAGCCGTAATACCAGTGGTGAAAGAACATTTACTACAGGCTCAAGCAGCCCAACAGAGAATATACAACCGGGGGGCCCAACTCCGTGTTTTCTCACCGGGTGACAGGGTCCTCGTTTTAGTTCCCACTGTTGAGAGCAAGTTCTTGGCTATGTGGCAGGGCCCCTTTGAAGTAATTGAAAGAGTTGGGGAAGTCAATTACAAGGTGTATCAACCAGGTAAAAGGAAGCCCGAACAGATTTACCACGTGAACCTGTTAAAGCCCTGGAAGGATAGACTGGCGTTAACTGCGAGGTCCCTAACGCCTAAGGGTACTGAATCCCCTCTGATCCCTGAGGTCACGATTCCAGACACCCTGTCATATTCCCAAAAACAGGAAGCTAGAGAGTTCCTAATAAGGAATAGAGAGAAATTTTCAGAGTTGCCTGGCACGACTTCAGCGGTTCAGCATGATATTGTTACTGAACCTGGGGTCCGTGTCAAGCTCAAACCATACCGAATTCCTGAAGCGAGGAGAAAGGACATCAGTGATGAAGTTAGAAGGATGTTGGAACTAGAGTTTATTGAGGAATCCAATAGTGACTGGTCTAGCCCCATCGTGTTGGTCCCAAAACCGGATGGCACTTAGAGGTTTTGTAACGACTTCAGAAAGCTCAATGCAGTAACAAAGTTTGACACGTACCCGATGCCCAGGGTAGATGAACTTATAGACCGACTTGGCAAGGCCCGTTATCTGACCACTTTGGACTTGACCAAAGGATATTGGCAAATACCCCTGACTAATAGTGCCAAAGAAAAGACTGCGTTTGTGACCCCGGAGGGATCATTCCAGTATAAGAAAATGCCTTTTGGGTTGCAAAATGCCCCTGCAACCTTTCAGAGGGCCATGGACAGGACCCTAAGACCGCACCAGCAGTATGCTGCAGCTTATTTAGATGACATAGTGGTGCATAGCACTGACTGGGAGTCTCACTTGCCCCGTGTCCAAGCTGTCCTTGATTCCCTCTTCAAGGAAGGTTTTACGGCAAATCCCAAAAAATGTGCCATTGGTTTGGAGGAAGCCAAGTATTTGGGCTACACTATTGGCCGTGGAGTTATTAAACCCCAAGTGAATAAAGCAGAAGCCATCCAGGAGTGGCCACGTCCTGCAAACAAGAAGCAGGTCAGGGCCTTTCTTGGCATTGAGGGATATTATAGAAGGTTTATTCCAAATTTTGCCACTATAGCTGCCCCACTGACAGACCTGACGAAAGGGAAAGACTCCGTAATGATAAAATGGTCCCCAGTAGCAGAAGAATCTTTCCAAGTCCTGAAGAAGGCTCTTTGTGCACAGCCAGTGCTATACTCCCCCGATTTCTCCAAATATTTTTTGGTTCAGACAGATGCCTCTGATGTAGGTATCGGGGCAGTACTATCACAGGTATACAATGGGGAAGAACACCCTGTGGTCTACCTAAGCAGAAAGCTCAATGATCATGAGAAAAAATATGCAGTCATTGAAAAGGAATGTTTAGCCATAAAGTGGGCCGTGGACGCGCTCAGGTACTACCTGTTAGGGCGCCAGTTTGAGTTAATAACTGACCATGCTCCCCTGAAATGGATGGCCCAAAAGAAGGAGACTAATAGGCGGGTGAACCGGTGGTTTTTGGCCCTCCAGGATTATTCCTTTTCGGTAAAACACAGGCCAGGTGTTGAGATGGGGAATGTAGATGCCCTGTCCCGTGTTCACTCCTGTTGGGCTACAGGTGTTCCAACCCTAGGGTTAAAACAAGAGGGGAGGGTGTGTAGCAGAGCGTCCCAGAGAGAGCCTGGGAAAGTCCAGTTCGGGGTTTATACCTCTCCCAGGCTCCTCTCTTACACGTTCAGGGATCTCTGATCCCTGATCCAGGTCAGGTGTTGGCCCTCTCCCCCAGGCCAATTTAAGCTCACCTGAGCTAACAGCCATTGCTCTGTCCTGGGAAACAGATATTGTGGATCTGTAGGAGCAAGGAGGTTGTTAAAAGACTGGTGAGCAGTTTGTGTTTTGAGCTAACAAGCGGTAGGCTTGTTTAGCTTAGTAGTTAGGGCCTACATATCGTGTAGTTAGAGCCGAGACACGGCTAGGTGTTTGTTTAAACTATTTTTGTTTGTTTTTGTTTTCTGCACACTGTACAGCACCTGTAAATAGACTTTGTATAGCACCAATAAAAATCCCACTGTTGTTCACTTATCCTATGGACTTTGGTATCTGTGCCTGCTCATCCCAGGGAACTTTTGTACCCGCTACCTATCCCCAGCTTACAATACATAAATGTAAGTGAACTCACCAATGAATGGTGCTATAGAGAGCATTAAACAGTTGCCCATGCTCTAAACATGCAGCAGCTAAAACAGACTCCACTCAGACTTTACTCCAAATGAGAGGAGAACCTCAGGCCCCCAATGCCAACCAAGGAGGCACACAAGGGTGTATGCCTGGAATATGGGGGTGCACCAAATAACTACAAGTTGGGTAATGGTGAGCATAAACATATGACAACTATACCATACTCACATCAGCAATCACAAGGTGACTATAAAACAAATCATATTGAAAAACAGTGATATAAATACATTTAATAAATGATAAAGATGGTAAAATCATTCACAATCATTCACAATCGCAGAAAAATACTGCAATGGTAAGTTGTATTTCAGGGATGTGAATCTGGTAAGAAAAATATCGAAGCATAAGGATAGGTGATTTAATAATAATTAGGGGCAAGCCATGCATAGACATAGTAACACTGAACATACCCAAAAAAGAGATAGTCCTCCTAAAAGTCTTCATAAAACAAACACAGGCTGCCAGTATGCAAGGTGTCCTGGGCGACTCCACCCCCCAAAGCATCTGAGGAGTAGCGTCCTTGCCTCGCTGTTTATGCACCCCACTCGAGTAGACATCAGATTAGCGTCCAACGTACTCAATCCGGCCGGATGTACAACCTCGCATGCGCGAGACCAGTGCGTGCGCGTCATAAGACCGAAAGGCGGTTCCATCGCTAAATAGCACAAGAGCACATCAGATGGAGAATCCACATGGTGTAAATCCAAAAAACGAACATTTATTAAAATCTTAAAAAGCTCCACAACTCAAAAGATATAAAAATCCAAATCCAAATAATATCCAAATGAACAATCCAAGAGCGTGGATATTTCCGTTTTTTGGATTTTCACCATGTGGAGGATCTCCCTTTTTTTCATTTGTTTGACATCTGGGAAAAAAGCCTTATGTTAACGGCGTAGCTTACTGCGAGGGGCGTACGTACATACGTACGTGAATAGGCGTATCTAGCTAATTTAAATATTCTAGGCGTAAATCCCCTAGCGGCCAGCGTAAATATACAGCTAGGATACGACAGCGTAGGAGACTTACGCCGGTCGTATCTTAGCAACAGTTAAGCGTATCTCAGTTTGAAAATACAGATTCAGAGTTTTTATGAATCCAGCAGATCAAGTTTTCCTGTGGAAAAAACATGTGGCCTTTTTTCTTATTTTTGTATTTCTATCTTATTAATATTACGCGTATAGTACATGTTATTATGTGAATTCTTAAAATTTGGTTACATTTTATACGTGCCTATAAAGTACATCTTTCTTTAAATCTCCAATTCAATCTACTATTAGGATGTGGCACCTTCATATTTAGGGTGTTGGTTACCACCCCAGGGCAATTATGTAATCCATTCTATAACTTGGTAGCAAAGTAGTACGACTCTTTCCACTTAATGCCGTGCCAGCACCAGAGGGACTGGTGGATAGGTAGAAGCTTAAAAGCATCCGATATGTCAGACTTGGAGAGCCAGGCGCCTGTGCCTGCTTTGATAATGGCCTGAATTGCCATGTCTATGGAAGCATACTTCAGGGAGATCTCCTCCAAGGGAATTGGCCAATTCATCTCGGAATGTGGGAAGAATGAGGCGCAACCAGGTCGTTCACCAAACAGACTTTATTAGAGAACTTGCCCTTGACAAGCCCAATAGGGCTAACTCTCCAGGTGTTGAAAGGGGGCTGAGTAAAGGGGCCTATGATGAAGCATCGCACCAGTTCGGCCTGTAACAGCTGGTCTATGGTCTGTTCGTCGGTGGCCTCTGAGCGGAGGTTCTTACATTCATAAGTTGTGTGGGGCAGAGAAATAAGGCCGGTGTGAAATCCTGCTGTAAATACTTGGATAAGGAAGGTCGCCAGGGAGGGTGTGAGGTGAGGTAGAGCCCCAGCCATAGGACATTTACATGGCCTAGTCAGGATCTTTTTCTGCTACTTGACCTGGCATAGACTTTTTGGCGCACCAGGTGGCGGTGTGGGTGGAGGAATGACAGATAGCGCATAGTGGTGATTGCAGGCCGGAAAAAAGACGGCAGAACAACTCAGTGTCAATGAGGCTCCAGGCCATGCCTGTCTGGAATTGTGAAAGCCTGGCTGCTGCTTTGGCAGAGAGGGAAGAACGGTAATCGTAAAATGAGAAGCCTCCGTACTTGTAGCCCAGGTCCACCACAGTGTGAAGGCACAGGTCCAGCTCCTCCCTCCTGCTGTTTTTTTTACATGAAAAGCATGATGGGACTGTGTCATCATAAGAGAGGCCTATATAAATCGCTGGGAGCCGCGTACCCAGCATTATAGCGAGAAGAACCGTTGTGTCAACATCAGAAGAAGAGAAGAAGGCAGAAGAACGCCATAGAAGCGCGGCAGTGCGCCCCCTGCCCCAAAACACCTGACCCCCCCATGTTGAGGGCATGCGGCCTGGTACGGCTCAGGAGGGGGGGGGGCGCTCGCTCGTTTACCTGACCGGTCGGGCGGCCTGCTTTGGATACGGGTCTGGTATGGATTGTGGGGGAACCCCCACGCCGTTTTTTTTTCAGCGTAGGGGGGTTCTCCTTACAATCCATAGCAGACCTAAGGGCATGGTATGCCTCCTGGGGGGGAACCCAATGCAGGATTTTTATTGGAGTTCCCCCTCATGATTCATACCAAACGCCGCAGCTAGATTTGGCGGGAATCCAAGTCGGATCCCCGTCGCTTCTATGGCGGCTTTGTCTCCATCGCGGCAAGCCAGCTCGGCGCTGGCTCCCACGATGGGGCTCGTAGGTGGTCAATCTCGCCGAGAAAGGGAGCGAGATTGACACAATATCACGGTCACCTACTGTTAGTAATGCACTCAACCACCGTGGCCTGTATACACACTCACAACAGAAGACTCTATTGCTGAAGAAAAAGCATGTTGAAGCTCATTTAAAGTTTGCTGCACAAAATGTACACAAGCCTGTGAAATACTGAGAGAATATAGTCTGGTCAGAGTAGATCAAAATTGAACTTTTTGGATGCCATAATACATACCATTCGCCTCAGAAGATGTATTAACGAGTAAGGCGGAGCCTATGTACTTACATCGAAACCAGAACTACCAAGCTAACAGTGGAACGCAGGTGGTGCGCACGCCACTACCACTCCTGCTCAGTGTGGATTACTGCTGCAATAATCCCACTAATTTTAAATTGCAAGCCGCTTTTGTTGCAGCATTTTTGATTTGTTTTGATTTGTTTTTAATAAAGACCATTTCAACAATTTTTTAGTACACCATGGGAGCCCTTGTAATTTATTTTTTTTGAGAATCTTTTAACATCCAGTCTCAGCTGCAGAGAAGCAGAAAAGATCATTTGGAGCAGGTGGGGAGAGAAGCATCCAGGAATACCAGCAGTCCTGCTGTGGACCCTATCTGACACACTGTCTGCCCCTGTAGGGGCTCCGCAACTTGCTGGGTCTTTACTTACCTCCTAGTTCTTGGCTGGGGATACTTGATTCTCCTGGTGGACCATCTGTTTTTCTTCTGGTTCCGGGATTGGTGGAGAACGAGGTGATGATCCCCAATAGACCATTTTCATCCAGCGTGTGGCTTTGCAACCCTTTATACATTTATGCTACCTGGGGTCCCCTATAATCAAGAGACAGCCGGGATCTGGTAAGCAGATTTGTGTACTTTGTTGGTGGAGGATCCTTGCTATCTGGTTGTTACTCTATATTTATGGTTCATCTGACTATATACTTTGAGGACTCTTCTTTCTTCACTGGTGAAGGAGCATCTCACATTGATCACTTCTGTGATCCAACTTTTCAATCACTTTTTCATATATGGACTCTTGTTTGAGGGTTCACGTTTTGTGTTTTTTTGCATGTACTGTATATGATTTTACGTTGATTGTTACGTTTTAATTAATCATCACAATTCACTTTTGTTTCATAATTTCACATCAATTGTCTACATCAGGGGTGTCAAACTCATTTCATCGAGGGCCGCATCAGCATTACGATTGCCCTCAAAAGGGTCGGCTGTATCTGTAAGGTTAGATGTCCAGCGAGCGCATGCCCTCCCCTTACATGAGATGTTAAATGCCACCCCACCATCAGACGTTGAGTCCCTCACTCTCCCTTACATCACAGCGTAACCCCTTTTCCCTAAGCTGCCGCTGGGAAGAAGCTGGATGCATTGCTTGAAAGCAGAAAGTAAAGGTCTTGATGACCAGAGGAGGGTGAGGGCCACATGAAATGGCTTGGAGGGGCCGAATTCAGCCCGCGGACCTTGTGTTTGACACCCCTGGTCTACATTGTATAGCGCAACTTGTTTTTTTCCAATAAACACACATGTTTGGAGGTCAAATGCACTGCACATCACCCCAAAAACACCATACCATCTGTGAAGTTGTGAGGTGGGAACATGATGGTGTGGGGCTGTTTTTCAGCATACAGTACTGGTAAACTTCATGTCATTGAAGAAAGGATGAATGGAAAAATGTACCAAGACATTCTTGATAAAAATCTGCTGCCATCTGCCAGAATGATGAAGATGAAACAAGGGTGGACATTTCAGCAAGACAATGATCCCAAACACAATGCCAAGGAAATTCTCTATTGATTTTAAAGAAAGAAAATAAAGGTGCTAGAACGGCACACAGCCAATCAACTGACCATAGGCGTGCACACATGGTGTGCCAGGTGTGCCCAGGCACACCCTAATCACCCTGTGCAGAAGAGATTACCCCTACTGACCTGGCTCCCCCTCCTTCCCCGACAACACTGCTGGCTTCCCCCCCTTTCCTGTTGCTGTGGATGTTTTAGGATGAGTGGGGGAAGGGGCCAGTAAATATACCATTTAGTGATTGGTAGAGTATGTTTGAGCTTTGGGTGCACACCATAATGCCAAAGGCTGCGCACACCTATGCACCTGACTTAAATCCATCAGAAAATCTATGGAAAGAACTAAAGATCAGACTTCATAGAAGATGCTCACTGAGCCTTCAAGATTTGAAAAGTGTTTGTGTGGAATAGGGCAAAATTACACCTGAGTAGGGATGAGCTTCGCGTTCGATGCAAACACATTTTCGCATCGAACATTTGCCGTTCGATCGTTCGTCGAAAACAAACAAATAGGGTCGTTCGGGCCAAATTCGAATGACCCATAATTCACTGCGGCGTTGCGCGCTGATGATTGGCCAAGCATGCACCATGACCCCGCATGCTTGGCCAATCACAGCGCCCAAAAAACGAAGAGACCTAATTGGCCAAAGCCTGGGTGCTTTGGCCAATTAGGGCTCAGGGCTTTAGCACACGCCCCACACTATAAAAGGCTGCCTCCCGGGCGGCCTCGTGTAGTGTGTTCCGGGTTGCTTTGCAGTCAGACAGACAGAGAGAGAGAGAGATAGATAGATAGAGACACAGGGCCAGATTCTCTAAGAAATTTGCCAGCGTAGCGTAAGCCATTTACACTACGCCGCTGCATCGTACTAGAGCAAGTGCCATATTCCCTAAGCATTTGCTCCGTAGTTTGCGTTGGCGTAGCGAAAATGGCCCAGCGTAAGCCCGCGTGATTCAAATGGGGCGGCTTGTATTTAAATTAAGCGCGCCCCCACGTCGAACGAACTGCGCATGCGCCGGCCGGGGAAAAAGCCCAGTGCGCATGCTCCAGCTCACGTCGGAAAGCGCCATTGAAACGGACGTCAAAACGACGTGATCGTCACTACGCAATGCCCTATTCGCGAACGAGTTAGTAAAACGACGTAAGCGACAGAAAAAGCCGACGCTGACCCGACGCCATACTTAACATGGCATCCGACGGCACCCGACGGCATCCGACGGTACTTCGTAAGGTTACTCCTCATAGAAGCAGGGGTAACCTTACGAATTTGTAAACGACGTACGCGACGACGGGGCGGCGTAAAAGCGATCGGGAATCGGCGTAGTAGCCTCATTTGCATAGGCAAATGAGAAAACAACATAAAGGCCACCTAGTGGCCGGAGTTGTCATTACAACTATGATCCGCAAGTGTAATGGTATTACACTTGTCGGATGTTCAAGCGTATCTATGCCAAAGTAATGCTAAGCATCACTCGCATAGATACGAGCCCAAAAAAAACGGCGATACGACGGGGTATCTGAGATACTCCGTCTTAGCGCCGCTGAGAATCTGGCACACAGTGTGTTTTCACATAGATAGATAGATAGATAGATAGATAGATAGATAGATCAGGGAGGCTACTAGTTAGTAGTATAGTTAAATTTACAGTTTGTAGAGAATATATTGACACCCTAGGAGTTGTCAATATATTTATAAACTGTATAGCTTAGCTAGATCTGCTATTAGTATCTGTCAGGCAGGAGATTGTGATTGATGCTCTAACGTGTTAGTCAACGTGTGCTAGTTAATTGCACATAGACGCATTACCTGTTACTGCAAGTGTGCTATTTATTTGCACAGAAAGGCAGTTGCTGTTAATGCAAGTGGGCTATTGAATTGCACAGAAACGCAGTCGCTCTGACTGTGCGTGTGCTGTTTAATACCACCTTAGCGCATTTGGTGTCACCGAACGTCTGCTGTTACATACCACCTGAGCGCATTTGGTGTCACCGCACGTGTGCTGTTTAATACCACCTTAGCGCATTTGGTGTCACCGAACGTCTGCTGTTACATACCACCTGAGCGCATTTGGTGTCACCGCACGTGTGCTGCTACATACCACCTGAGCGCATTTGGTGTCACCGCATGTGTGCTGTTACATACCACCTGAGTGCATTTGGTGTCACCGCATGTGTGCTGTTACATACCACCTTAGCGCATTTGGTGTCACCGCACGTGTGCTGTTACATACCACCTTAGCGCATTTGGTGTCACTGCACGTGTGCTGTTACATACCACCTGAGCGCATTTGGTGTCACCGCACGTGTGCTGTTACATACCACCTGAGCGCATTTGGTGTCACCGCACGTGTGCTGTTACATACCACCTGAGCGCATTTGTTGTCACCGCAAGTGTGCTGTTATATACCACCTGAGCGCATTTGGTGTCACCGCACGTGTGCTGTTATATACCACCTGAGCGCATTTGGTGTCACCGCACGTGTGCTGTTATATACCACCTGAGCGCAGTTAGTGTCACTGTACGTGTGCTGTTACATACCACCTAAGCGCATTTGGTGTCACTGCACCTGTGCTGTTATATACCACCTGAGCACAGTTAGTGTCACTGTACGTGTGCTGTTACATACCACCTGAGCGCAGTTAGTGTCACCGCACCTTTGCTGTTATATACCACCTGAGCGCAGTTAGTGTCACCGCACCTGTGCTGTTATATACCACCTGAGCGCAGTTAGTGTCACTGTACGTGTGCTGTTACATACCACCTGAGCGCATTTGGTGTCACCGCACGTGTGCTGTTATATACCACCTGAGTGCAGTTAGTGTCACTGTACGTGTGCTGTTATATACCACCTGAGCGCAGTTAGTGTCACTGTACGTGTGCTGTTACATACCACCTGAGCGCATTTGGTGTCACTGCACGTGTGCTGTTATATACCACCTGAGCGCAGTTAGTGTCACTGTACGTGTGCTGTTACATACCACCTGAGCGTAGTTAGTGTCACCGCACCTGTGCTGTTATATACCACCTGAGCTCAGTTAGTGTCACTGTACGTGTGCTGTTACATACCACCTGAGCGCATTTTGTGTCACCGCACCTTTGCTGTTATATACCAACTGAGCGCAGTTAGTGTCACCGCACCTGTGCTGTTATATACCACCTGAGCGCAGTTAGTGTCACTGTACGTGTGCTGTTACATACCACCTGAGCGCATTTGGTGTCACCGCACCTGTGCTGTTATATACCACCTGAGCGCAGTTAGTGTCACTGTACGTGTGCTGTTATATACCACCTGAGCGCAGTTAGTGTCACTGTACGTGTGCTGTTACATACCACCTGAGCGCATTTGGTGTCACCGCACCTGTGCTGTTATATACCACCTGAGCGCAGTTAGTGTCACTGTACGTGTGCTGTTACATACCACCTGAGCGCAGTTAGTGTTACCGCACCTGTGCTGTTATATACCACCTGAGCTCAGTTAGTGTCACTGTACGTGTGCTGTTACATACCACCTGAGTGCAGTTAGTGTCACCGCACCTGTGCTGTTATATACCACCTGAGCGCAGTTAGTGTCACTGTACGTGTGCTGTTACATACCACCTGAGCGCAGTTGCTGTGACTCCGCGTGTGCTGTTACATACCACCTGAACGCAGTTGGTGTCACTGCGCTTGTGCTGTTACATACCACCCGAACGCATAAATATGTCTGGAAGGACAACAAAGAGAGGCAGAGAGTCACGAGGGCAAGCAGGCCCTGCATGTACAGGTAACGCTGGTGGTGGATGTGGTGCATCCTCTTCAGCACGTGGCCGTGGCCGCTCGTCCTTTTCGGGAGCTGGCCGTGTTGAGCCTCAACATGCAGAGAAATTAGTAGAGTGGATGACCAAGCCGTCTCTCATTCTCCTCATCCTCTCTCACACAGACTGATCAAAGTTTATCTGGCACAGCAGCTGCCAAGGCGTCCTCTTCCCTCTGCACAATGGCTTCACACAATACTTCCCTAGTACCACCATGTCCTCCTGAGGAGTCCCCCGAACTGTTTCAACACAGTGTTGGGTACATGCTGCAAGGAAGATGCGCAGCGTTTTGAAGACTCCGATGACGGAACACTGATAGAGGAAGGCATTGATGTGAGCCCAGGGAGAGGGGGTGGATCGAGAGGGACAGCAATTTGTCAGTGATGATGTTCCCCCAGCTGGAGCATACTGCCAGGTTGTTGACAGTGATGAGGAGGGAGGGGATGATGAGGTCACTGACTCTACCTGGGTGCCTGATAGGAGAGAGGAGGAGGAGGAGGACGAGGCACAGGCACATCTTCAAAGAGCCAGGATGCCCTCCAGGGGTCAGCTTAAGGTCACACCCACTGCATTACAGCGCACATCTACGGCGCTTGTGCATGGCGCTGCTGTGTTCTGACCGGTACAGCAAAAGTTCTTTGGTGTCGGGCCTTTTTTAAAACATGTCCACAAGATCGTACCTTTGCTATTTGCAACTTATGTCGCAAGCATATCTCGCATGGCCAAAACATCAACCGCCTGGGTACCACATGCTTGTCCAGACATATGTCGACCTGCCATGCAGCTCGTTGGCAAGCACACCAGAAAGACCCACACCAAAGACAAAAGCGTACCCCCCCTTGCCCTTCTGGGACCTCCAACCCCAGTAGACCCCCAGTCCTCTCTGAAGCCTGCAGTGAAGGAGTAGAAATAGGTGTGTCACAAGCTAGTAGTAGCGGTCAATCTACTGATAGTACCAGGCGAATTTCCCTGCCCCAGATGCTGCAGCGCCGAAAGAAGTACAATCCCAGCCATCCACATGCCCAGCAGTTGAATGCTAGCTTAGCGAAATTGCTAGCACTTCAACTGCTACCTTTTCAGTTGGTAGATTCTGCCCCCTTCCGTGAGTTTGTGCAATGTACAGTACCTCAGTGGCAAGTACCAAAACGCCACTTTTTCTCACAGAAGGCTATTACGGCTCTCTACCCGGCATGGCCTTCCTCGCTGGACAGGGCGGTCAGTGGTAAGGTGCATATTACCACTGACTCATGGTCCAGCAGGCATGGACAGGGACGTTACCTGTCTTTTATGGTGCATTGGGTGACTCTGCTGGCAGCTGGGAAGGACGCAGGGCAAGGTCCAGTAGTTTTGGAGGTTGTTCCGCCACCACGCCTCCAAAACACTACTACTGCTTGTGACACACCTCTCTCCTTCATCCCTCCTCTTCTTCTTCCTCTGTGGCCTCTTCTTGTGGTGATGTTTTCTCCGAACCAGCCGTGCTCCGTAGGCGTACGAGGGGATGCGCAGGAATGCAGGCCAAGAGATGCCATGCGGTGCTAGACCTGGTGTGCTTGGGAGACAGGAGCCACACTGGGGAAGAGGTTTTGTCAGCTCTGCAGGGTCAGGCTGAGAGGTGGTTGACGCCACGCCAGCTGAAGCCTGGAATGGTTGTCAGCCATAATGGCACCAACCTCCTCTCTGCCCTGCGACAGGGAAAACTCACCCACGTGCCCTGTTTTGCACATGTCCTCAATTTGGTGGTGCAGCGGTTCTTGGGCAGGTACCCAGGCTTGCAGGATGTCCTGAAGCAGGCCAGGAAAGTCTATGTGCATTTTCGAAGGTCATATAATGCCACTGCTCGGCTGACTGACCTCCAAAGGGAATACAACCTGCCCAAGAACCGCCTAATTTGTGACATGCCCACCAGATGAAAGTTAACGTTGGCCATGCTGCAGCGGCTGCACACGCAGCAACGGGCCATCAATGAGTACCTGTGCCAATATGGCAGCAGAACTGGGTCAGGGGAGCTAGGTTTTTTTTTCCCCACACCAGTGGGCCTTGATCAAGGATGCATGCACTGTCCTGTCACCATTTGAGGAGGCCACGAGGATGTTGAGCAGTGACAGTGGATGCATCAGTGAGACTGTCCCTCATATTCACATGTTGGAGCACACGCTACGTGGAATAATGGACAGGGCCCTTGAGGCAGAACAGAGGGAGGAAGAGGAGGACTTCCTTACCTCTCAAGGCCCCCTTTACCCAGACAGTGGTCCTGCTTGCCCACCTAGCACACAGGAAGAGGAGGAGGAGGAGGATTGTATCAGCAGCATGGAGGTGGAGCCTAGCACTCAGCAGCAGCAGTCTTCAAGGGATCATTTACAGTCCCAAGGAGCACGTGGACTTTTACATGGCTGGGATGAGGTGCCGGTGGATCCTGTCGTCCTCAGTGACCCAGAGGACTGTGCCCCGAATGCCTCTGCAAACCTACGCTGCATGGCCTCCCTGATTCTGCAAAGCCTGCGTAAGGATCCTCGTGTACATGCTATTAAGGAGAGGGATCATTACTGGCTGGCGACTCTCCTTGATCCACATTACAAAAGTAAGGTTGCGGACCTTATGTTGCCATCGCAGAGAAAGCTGAAGATGAAACTTCTGCGGGAGGCCTTGCAGAAGGGTCTGTGCAATGCGTTCCCAGAACTGGGGGGATTACCAAAACCTGGCTCTGGACAACGTCTTGCTGAGGCTTCGGTGAGTCACAGAAGGGGCGGTGGAGAAGGTGTTCGTCTGACCGATGCGTTGAGGCAGTTTTTTAGTCCGCAGCCCCAAGATCTGACCGGTTCCAGCAACCATCGCCAGCGCCTGGTTTACATGGTCCGGGAATACCTAGGGGCAAGATCCGACTTGGACACCTTCCCCACTGAAAATCCTCTGGCTTACTGGGTCTTGAGGATGGATCACTGGCCAGAGCTTGCCCAGTATGCAATTGAGCTACTGGCTTGCCCGGACATTCAGTGCTGCTGGAGGCTTTGTCACTGATCACAGGGTGCGCCTCTCTACCGGCTCTGTTGATCGACTGACCTTCATCAAAATTAATCAGGCTTGGATCAACACCAGCTACCAAGCACCTGATGCTGATATTAATGAATAATATCTTTTTGTTGAAATGTCGGATCCCTTTTAGACTGCTGATGCTGAGTGACTGTCCTCTTATGCTGCTGATGGAATATCCTTCTCCTCCTCACTTTTCTTGCTGATAGCTAGTAAGAAATGTTGTGTTTCTGGGCTCCGTCACCAGTGCCTAAGGCACAATTTTTCAGCCCCTGTTTAACAGGGGCGCCTAATAACAATTTTTGATGCAATACTTTGCACGTGGCTCCTTGTTGCGCTCCAATTGGAGTTATTGGGAGGGGTTGCAGTGTTGTGTTGTGCCCAAGGCACAATTTTTCTGCCCTTGTTTAACAGGGGCGCCTAATAACAATTTTTGATGCAATACATTGCACGTGGCTCCTTGTTGCACTCCAATTGGAGTTATTGGGAGGGGTTGCAGTGTTGTGTTGTGCCCAAGGCCCAATTTTTTTGCCCCTGTTTAACAGGGGCGCCTAATAACAATTTTTGATGCAATACTTTGCACGTGGCTCCTTGTTGCGCTCCAATTGGAGTTATTGGCAGGGGTGGCAGTGTTGTGTTGTGCCCAAGGCCCAATTTTTCTTCCCCTGTTTAATAGGGGCGCCTAATAACAATTTTTGATGCAATACTTTGCACGTGGCTCCTTGTTGTGCTCCAATTGGAGTTATTGGCAGGGGTGGCAGTGTTGTGTTGTGCCCAAGGCCCAATTTTTCTTCCCCTGTTTAACAGGGGCGTCTAATAACAATTTTTGATGCAATAATTTGCACGTGGCTCCTTGTTGCGCTCCAATTGGAGTTATTGGAAGGGGTGGCAGTGTTGTGCCCAAGGCACAATTTTTCAGCCGCTGTTTAACAGGGGCACCTAATAACAATTTTTGATGCAATACTTTGCACGTGGCTCCTTGTTGCGCTCCAATTGGAGTTATTGGGAGGGGTTGCAAGTGTTGTGCCCAAGGCACAATTTTTCAGCCCCTGTTTAACAGGGGCGCCTAATAACAATTTTTGATGCAATACTTTGCACGTGGCTCCTTGTTGCGCTCCAATTACAGTATGTTTGAGGGGTGCCCTTTTTTCTAAAAATGTTCTTTCACAAAACAATAATGGTCCCCCACCACCGCTAAAATATTCGACATAATGTTGCCACACAGAACTTGCGCAAGTAGTATTAATTTTTTTATTTTTTTTTATAGTCCTATCATGTTGTGCAGGGACATTTCTAAACACGTGCCACTACTATAGACACCCAGCAGGTGTGATATTTAAAGGATTTTTTTTTTCACTTTAAGCATCATTAACCACTTAAGACCCGGACACATACGCTGCTAAATGACCCAAGGTGTTTTTACAATTCGGCGCTGCGTCGCTTTACCAGACAATTGCGCGGTCGTGCGACGTGGCTCCCAAACAAAATTTACGTCCTTTTCTTCCCACAAATAGAGCTTTCTTTCGGTGGTATTTGATCGCCTCTGCGATTTTTATTTTTTGCGCTATAAACTAAAATAGAGCGACAATTTTGAAAAAAACCACTATTTTTTTACTTTTTGTTATAAAAAAAATCAGATAAACTAAATTTTAGTAAAACATTTAGGCCAAAATTAATTCAGCCACATGTCTTTAGTAAAAAAAAAAATCGCAATAAAAAAAATAGCTACCTAGCGGGAACAGCCACACTAATACAGCGATCAGAAAAATGATCGCTTAGTGATGCTGGCAATCTGGAGTGAAAGGGTTAACTAGGGCAGTGATCAGGGGGTTAAAACTTTATTAGGGGGGGGTGGGGGGGCTATCCTGGACCTAACACTAACTGACTTTTACACTGCCTGTCACACTGACACTAAATGCAGTGATTAGATCACTGCATTCAGTGACACTGTGACAGGGGGGTGGGGGGGGGGGGCGATCACAAGGGGTTAATGTGCCTATGTGTGTGTGTGTCAGTGTTGTGTTGGTGCACACTTACTGTGGATGTCTTCTCTCATCAGCAGCGGTGGGAAACACCGCTGCGATGAGAGGTGACATCATTTCCTCCTTCCTGTGTAAGCGATCGCGAGGGGGCGGAAAACACGGACATCCGCCCGCTCGTCGGCGATCGCTCCCAGAGCCAGGGGGGACGCCGCACGCCGTGGAGGGGGTCCCGATGGGACCCCCGAACCGCACGAAGGCGAGGACGTAAATTTACGCCCTTGTGCCTGTACGAGCCATGTTGTGGCCGTAAATGTGCGTGCGGGGGTCCTTAAGTGGTTAAAATGGCTGCTCCGGAAAAAACGGCCGTTTTTAAACAATTTTTTTCCATTGATACATGTTCCCTGGGGCAAGTCCCGGGTTCTGAACGACGTTTTCCAACATTTAATTGAATTTTGGTCTTTAAAACGATCGTTTTTGAATTCGAACGTTCGGGTCCCATAGACTTCAATGGGGTTTGAAATATTCGTGCGAACCCGCAGTCTGTTCGAACGTTCTGGTGTGAACCGAACCCGGGGGTGTTCGGCTCATCCCTACACCTGAGCAATGCATACGACTAGTTTCTCCATACAGAAGGTATCTGAAAATGTCATTACCAACAAAGGATTTTGTTTTGTTTTGGTTTCAATATATATATATATATATATATATATATATATATATGTGTGTGTGTGTGAATGTTTGTGTATGTATACAATATACACTGTGTATTAATATTATTGTATGTTAACTATTTCATTAAAGTACAGGGATAACCTTGTAGGGGTTTACCCCACCTCAGTCACTTCATAATTACATTAGACCTTCGGTGCAATGTGGTACCACTGTACATTGCTTGGCTCCTAAATGCAATAAGCAATTCTTACAATTGATGTTTTAATTATGAGTGTAATTTATTATTTATTTATTATCTATTGGCCTTAGCACCTGGTATGAATGGGCCCTGACATATAGTGGTATTATAATTCTCCATTATAGTAACAGAATAAGCTCTGTTACAACATTAGAAGCAAAACAGTTAAAATATTGGAAGCAAAAATGTTGTATGTCAGCAGCAGCTGATTAGTGAAACCCACCAATATTAAATTCATAACGTAAGGTAGAATCAGGTGACAGTTGGTATAGTGGAATATTTTAAAAAAAGGTGTCTGATACAGCAGAGGGAGATATGTTAGAGTATTTGGTGAATTGGGTGCACTGGTGTGGGCCTTGCTACCTTCTCAAGCTGGTGTTGCTTTACTAACTCAGTTTGGGAAGTCTGCAGAAATGGCATTCTTAAGGCACTAAAAGCAAAAACAAAAAAACAGACATTTCGTATGTCTATAAAATTAGTTTCCAAATAGCAGTTAAGAGAAGAGATATAAGGTGATGTTTATTTTTTAGTCACTATTTCCTTTTCTTTATATCCCTCCATCTATGCCATGCTCTGTTATAACTGCATGAGTTACCTTCATGATGTCATTAGTGTGTCTGGTAGTCTGATTTTCATCTAAGCCATACAGTCAGACCTATGGTATCACAAGTAGTGAAGCAAACTGTTTGCTTTATGGTGCTGACACTAACTGCAGATGGCTGTCTGTGTGGAGGAAGACTGTTTCCAACACAAGCCCAGTTTTACTCATATGCTGTGTCTGAAATTTACACTTGCTGCGCAAGAAATATTTAATCTCTTTAAAGCCTGCTGCTGATTCATTTGTAATGTTTGGTTATTTTGGCTGACAACTACCAGGTTAAATCTGAAGCAGAAAGTAAGTTGCTCAACTACTATATTTGTATGTCATTCCCATGTTAACTACTTTTTACTGCCTACAATTTATGTTCAAGAATTTTCTCCTGTCTGGCTACAGAGTGCATCAAGCACTGCATCAAGCACTGGTCTTTGTGAAGGCTCAATTCCTCATGACCTTGCAGCTGATTTTCAGCTTCAGATTCTCATTTCTGTTAACAATTTACCCGACTATGTACTATGTACTAACAGCCTAGTGATGCTCAGTTCCACCAGCTGGCACAATCTATCTGAAGGTGTACTCTACCTGGAACTGGGTCCTCCAAGTACACCTTCAGATAGCTTGTGCCAGCTGGTGGGACTGAGGATTACTAGGCTGTTAGTACAACAGCAGTGAGGTGAGCAGATAAGAGCCACAAGAGGTGTTTTCTGCACTGCAATGTTTTCCATTCTTCAACACTCAGCTTTGGGATCACTTTTTAGAGACTCCTTTTTTTCCTGTTTTTTTCCACGTATCCACTTATTTTATGCACTCTTTGTAAATCTGTATGTTTTTTTGGGGCATACCATACTGCATTCTATTGTTTATATTAACTCACATGATATACTGTGTTGTATGATTTACATTGATATTGATTCTGTTTTACTTACTCACTGTCACTTGGATTATTTTATTTTCTGCTATTTGGATTATGTAATGGCTATTTGAGCTTCACATATTCAGTATATTAATTTCTTTCCATACTGTTTCACGTTCCCCATGCCTGTGTTACACAGCGCAGACACCACCACCTTTTTCATTTTGTCAATTTACCTGACTATGATTCTTGTCTGTTGCCTGCCCTGACCTTCTGTTGCCACTTAGCGTCAGGCTTTACTTGTCTTTGACCATGGTCTTGCTTCTCAGTTCTGTACTTCATACCATTTCTGTTAGCTGTCAACTGTTGCCTATCCAGGTGTGTCCATGGGCCTAATCTGGGAGCCATTTAACAACACAGTATAACACCCCTTGTGTGGAATGCTGGTTCCCTTTCAGGATTTAAAAATTCTATATCCTTCAAGGGGTCTGCAGGGCTAAAAGCAATCCAAAGTCCAGAGATCCAGGGAAAATCTATGAATTACAGATCAGTGACTCAAGAGTTTCAGTGGAGAGCTCAGCTGAAATGGCAGCAATACATGAATATTGCAAATGGAAGGTGTCAAAAGAGGGTGCTTCAAAAATATTAATTAATTCTAATGTATAAATATAATATACAACTAAAACAGGGTTTGCATTGTGTTATTGTTCAGGACTAAGGGCTCTACATATTGGCACTTGATATCACTGTCTGATACACTAGCCAAATTAAGCATCAATCATCAGAGGATAGCATCAGCTTCCTTGAAATGTAAAGCCTGAGGAGAATCAAATCTTTACCAGGAACCACCACAAATGCATTTCACTGTCGTATACTTTCAAGTTGCAGGCCTGCCTTGGGTTTGCCCTACTGACAATAGCTCACATGTAGGCAATTAACTTAAATGAAGTACTAAGCCAACAGGCAAGAGGGTATTATTTAACCACTTTATTACTGGGCACTTAAACCCCCTTCGTGCCCAGACCAATTTTCAGCTTTCAGGGCTGACGCATTTTGAATGACAATTGCGCGGTCATACAACACTGTACCCAAATTATATGTTTATCATTTTTCCCCAAAAGAGCTTTCTTTTGGTGATATTTGATCATCTCTTTTTATTGTTTGCGCTATAAACAAAACAAGACAGAATATTTTTTTTTTTAAAAACACAATATTTTTTACTTTTTATATAATAATATCCCATTTAAAAAAAAAAAAAAAAACAATATTTTTTCCTCGGTTTAGACCGATACGTATTCTTCTACATATTTTTGTTAAAAAAATCGCAATAGGCGTATATTGGTTTGCACAAAAGTTATAGCGCCTACAAAATAGGGGATAGTTTTATGATTTATTTTTTATTTTATTTTTTACTAGTAATGGCAGCAATCTGCAATTTTTTTTGTCAGGGTTGCAATATTGCGGTGCACATATCGGACACTTTTGACACAATTTTGGGACCATTCACATTTATACTGCGATCAGTGCTATAAAAATGCACCAATTACTGTATAAATGTGACTGGCAGGGAAGGGGTTACACTAGGGGGTGAGGAAGGGGTTAAATGTATTCCCTGGGTGTGTTCTAACTGTGTGTGGAGGTGACCGATGCTGGGGGAGGTGACCGATGCTGTGTCCCTATGTACAAGGGACACAGCATCTGTCTCCTCTCTCCCTGACAGGACGTGGAGCTCTGTGTTTACACACAGAGCTCCACGTCCATGCTGTCACCGCCGATCGTAGGTACCTGGAGGACATCGGGGCCGCCAGGCACGCGCATCGGCATCTCAGCGATGCACCGGGCACAGTGTTTACCCGCTCGCGGCGCACGTGCGGAATGTAAATAGGAATGTAAATAGGAGGACGTCCAGCGACGTCCACCCGGCACTTAAGAGCTGTGCTGTGGACGTCTTTCGTCTATAGCGCGGCTCTCTAGTGGTTAAACAAGTGTTGATAAAGAAAGCTGATGTTCGAACAGAGCTATTACAAATGCAGACGTAGTGGAGGCAGATTTCATGCAGAGCCTTAACACATGCACAGGTTAGACTAATGAACAGCTGAATACAGAATGCAGGACATGTAACAGTATAAATAACCAATAAAAAAACATAAAAGCTCTATTAAGCTCTTGCACCCAGCCAGAAAAAGTATACTTTCACAAGCAGTCAATGAAGTGGAGGACTGTAAGCCGCTCATATAAGGTTGGTGCAAGTTTTCAGTACTTTTCATACATCCTCATATCAGTAGTATTTGACATCTTAATTATTTGCTGATATACATGCAACAACATCAGATGACTTCCATCACTTGCACTTCTCAGCTACACTAACTAGACCCCTCCTACATTTGATTGTGCAGATATTGGTAGGAAATGCAGTGTTTGTTATTTCCCCATCCCTAGTGCTACTGTATTATGCAGTAATTAGAGGGGATCTGCACAGCCACAAAGAGAACTACTGTAAGGATGTATATATTTGTTAGCAATTTTAGGAAACTTTTTGTTTTGACTGGGCAGTAATGTGTTTGAAGCAGATCTATAGATTTTGTGCATTAGCAGTGCACACTATCCCTATGCCCTTTTCTTCTTTAAACTTATTGATATCAGTTATTTCCCTTAATGTACTGTAAAGCGGCAGTGCTTTACCATCATATTTTTGTTTTTTAGACATTAATGAATGCAAGGAGTCAAATCCTTGTCATCAACGCTGCTTCAATACAATTGGAAGCTTTCGCTGTGGATGTGATCCAGGTTATCATTTGAAAGGCAGAAGTTGTTTTGGTAAGAGTTAAATCAGAATTCCTACTGTAAAATAAGCATACCACACACATAAAACAAAAATGTGACTGTAATGGTAAGTTGAGCTCTTGAGGCTAGTAACGAATAAAAGCTATATTTGTGACTTTTCTATTGCCCTATTATGCTTTATTCGATGATCATAAAGCTATCCTAGGCTTGATTTTGCACTTTCTCGCATATCTGAGCTGCTGGTCCCACTGATTATGCATTTGGCTAAGTACTGTACATTTGCCCAGTACAAAATTAACCTAGGAATCATGAGTGATACAATTCCTATGCTTGTGAGGCCGCGTACACACTCTCAAATTTTTCCGCTGAAACTGGTCAGACGGACCAGTTCAGAGGACAAATCCGATCGTGTGTATGGGCTAGCGGACATATCTGCCCGCACAAGCGTCGTATGGATGCGACGCATGCGTGGACGTTTTTTACTTCCTGGTGCGGTGACGTGCGGCGTCAACGTCACCGCCACGTCACCGCGCTGTCTGCCGGCGGGGATTTTGATCCGATGGTGTGTACACACCACCGGACGAAAATCCCAAGGGACATGTCCGATGAAAACGGTCCGCAGACCGTTTCCATCGGACATGTCCCTCCGTGTGTACGCGGCCTGAGTGATTTAACTGCTGAATATTGGCAATATATTCATTTGCAAGACATTGTATGTAATGTGCTGCTAAGAACATGATGGGTGCCCATTTGTGTGTATTTTGGTATGTTTTGATGCACGACAAGACATCAAACTGCTACCTATATTTGAGATGGCATTTAGAAAAAAAGTCACAGCAAGCCCATTGCACATTTCAGGGCATTTGTAATGCATTCCCTGAATGTGAAGGTGTGAATGGGGCCTTGGCCTTGCCCTTGCCTTCTTTGTTAGATTAAATATTTCTGTCTGCACAGTCACTAATGTCACCTTTGCAGGAACCTCCACCTCAGCATACTGTAGACTTATGCTATGATAATAGAACAAATAATGGATCCACATAGCATAGTGCGGTACACATAGTGGTTGATTTACTAAAGGCAAACAGACTGTGTAGTTTGCAAGTGCGGTTGCATTTATCAAGGGAATTTGCTCCAGTGCTTAGTAAGAAAGGGGAAACATTTCTGACTTCCATCATCCAATCATATACCAGCAAAAATATTTTTTTCCTACATTTTCTTTGCATGTGATTGCATGTGGTTATGTATTCTTTGAAAAGTAAAGTGTCATCTCATTTACCTCGCTCAGGGGCAAAAGTCTTTGCAAAGTACAACTGCACTAGCAAAGTTCACAGTCTATTTACCTTTAGTAAATCAAACCCATAGTGTATTTATTTGTTTACCTGGATTGAGTATTATCATCAGGTTGTAAATGTGATCTTTGTCCCATTCAAGTATTTTTCATTCACTTCCTATCCTGTAGACACAATAGAAAATCTTTAAAAAAATTAGGTAAAAACATGGATAGGATACCAGATCAAGTGTCCATGTTAAATGATTCCCCCACTATTCTAGTTCTGGTGGCAACTCAGAATGTCGTATTTTGGCTCATTTTCACTCCCAGTGACAATGGCCAGCACTCAGCATGACCAAAAAAGAGAGTGAAAATCCTACCAACTATCCAAAACTATTAACAAAAAGTTGTTTTAATAATAGAGTATAGGTTACATTTACGAAAGTTTAATCACATAAAGTATAGAAAATAATATATGTGAGATTTCTATTTCCTATAGATTTAAATGAATGTCATCAGAATGTATGTCGACCTGATCAACTTTGCAGAAACACACGTGGCAGTTATAAGTGCATTGACATTTGTCCCATTGGATTTACAAAGGCTGAAAATGGATCATGCGTAGGTAAGTTTGTTTAACCAAAAGGTAGTACTACGCAAGTATTTGTATTAAAATATTAACAATGTGGAATGACAGGTGAGTTTGTGATAGTTCTAATATAACCCCCTGTATTCTCGTATTGCCATATTCTTCAATGAACATCATAAAACATTTAAGGAATCATAAAAAGCTTCCCTGGGCAGACACCTACATTTATAAACCCTACAATAAAGCAATATAGAGTGTTCATTGCATTGATTCTTCCTTATCTACACTGCAGGCAGCTGTAGACTTTCTAAGACTATACATGTATTTTTAGTAGAGGAAAATATTTTATGACTAAATGTTGGACAAACCTATGCACAGTCAGGGGCGGACTGACCATTGGGACTTTCGGGCACCGCCTGAGGGCCCCATGCCACTAGGGGGCCCCATCAGGGTTGCCAGGCTCAAAAAAAACAGGGACAATATGTAAAAATCTGTGTTTTCTTTACATCTGTCCCTGATATGACTTAAACCTACATGCTTTTGATGTGAAAATCCTGAGATTTTAGCTGCCCCGGCTCTGCATTGCCTCCCTCATGGCATGGTGGCCATCTGTAAGCCCGGGGGCCCCATAATCTTCTATTGCCCGGGGGCCCCATGGGTTGTCAGTCCACCCATGTGCACAGTACATATAAATTAACAACTGGGTAGGAACTTTCAGCATATTTGTAATAAGCAAGTATGGCTGACCAAATATGTATACCAAAGGCTGGTGGCTTACGCTCTCTCTGCAGGATAGGTTAACTGAAAACAAGGATCAGCCCAATAATCCACTATATGATGAAACCGTTTAGGTTTGCAGCACCGTAAAAAGTTTATTAACCACTTCAGCCCCGGACCATTTTGCTGGTCAATGACCGGGTCACTTTTTGCGATTCGGCACTGTGTCACTTTAAGGCTGCATTCACACCTAGAACATAAAAATGCATTGATTACTGTAAAAATGTCACTGGCAGGGAAGGGGTTAATACTAGGGGGCGATCAAGAGGTTAATTATGTTCCCTCATTGTGTTCTAACTGAAGGGGGTGTGGGACTGACTAGGGGAAATGACAGATCGCTGTTCATACATTGTATGAACAGACGATCAGTCATTTCTCCCCCTGAAAGAACTGGGAGCTGTGTGCCCATCGGGCACTCGCATCGGCACCGGGGACGAGCAGGGGGGCATGCCTAGTGGCCCCTAGTGGCCGTAATGAAAAATCACATAATATTACGTGATTTTGCGCAGCCGAGCCAACCTGCCTCCGTGAAACTATGGTGGGCGGTCGGCAAGCAGTTAATAATTCATTTACATAGATACGTTTTATGCAGTGTGATAGTTTTGTGTTGGATGCCCTTTTTCAAACAGCATGCAGTCTGGAATTAACAGTATACCATTATCTAAATATATGTAAAAAGTTCCAGAAATGACAAAGACACAACAGGGTTGATTTACTAAAAATGGCGAGTGCAAAACCTGGTGCAGCTCTGCATAGAAACCAATCAGCTTCCAGTTTTTTGTCAAAGCATAATAGAACAAGCTGATGTTAAAAGCTGATTGGCTACATTGCACAAAGGCGCCAGATTTTGCACTCTCCAGTTTTAGTAAATCATCCCCAAAGTAATCAGGACTGCTACATTATAGCAGACAGATCAGACACTTTTGATACATTTTTGGGACCATTGACATTTATACAGTGATTAGTGCTATAAAAATGCACCGATTACTGTGTAAATGTCACTGGCAGGGAAGGGATTAACACTAGAGGGCGATCAAGTAGTTAACTGTGTTTCCGTGTGTGTGTTCTAACTGTAGGGGGATGGGAGTGACTAGGAGATGACAGATCGTTGTTTCTATAGCTAGTAGGAACACACAATCTGTCTCTCCTCTCCTCACAGAACAGGGATGTGTGTGTTTATACACACACATTCCTGTTCTGGGTCTCGTGCCCATGATGGTGCGTGGCCGGCGGTCATCATGACCACCGGCCACACACATCGGTTTCCCTGCAGTGCAACGGGGGGGTGTGTGCCAGCTTTCCCTGCTTAAAGTATTAATATAAGTATAAGTATTTTTTATATATTTATAAAGGGATTGCTGCACTTAAAATTATTTATTCAAAAATAGTCACATACAAGTGAATTGCATATCATACCAGTTCCAGTTCAACCGTTGTGGGCTGTAAAGCTTGCGCCTTTCATCATGGTGGAACAAAATTATAATGACAAATAGTTTCACATGTCTTTTACAGCATCACATTTCACACACCAGGAATCAATAAGGTAATCATTGAACAATTGGACATTTGCATAATTTCATCCTATTTTTTAGAGACAGCCTGATAAGATGCAATCACCCTCCAAAATCATTTAGGAAGCAATATCCTATTATGAAAATCATGTATAAAGTAAATATGCACATATAAAAATATATATATATATATGAAAAGATTTGTTAATATCACCAATGGCAACATCCCATCGATGTAAATAGATTTTCCATGAAAGTTCTTATTTCCCCAAATATCCCTACTATGTACATCTTCTACTCATGAAAAGCCCAATATATCATCAACACGTGTGCCCCTGGAATTATATATATACATTATATATATATATATATATATATATATATATATATATATATATATATAAAAGAAGGCCAGTATGGTGGCCTGAGTTTATGGGAGGAGCCTGGGGGTATTTAAGCAGTCCACTCATACATGCTCTTTGTCGGTTCAGTGTGCGGTACTACACGTCACTGGGCCAACTTTTCCCAGCTCACCTCATGTCCGTGAGTCTGTGCATTCAATCGCATTTGACATCGCAAACTCATTGCGGCTTCTCCATTCATGGTTTCCGACGGCGGTTCCCGTTTACTGTCGCAGGTAGTATTCAAACCTTTTTGTATCATGTGCAATCTTGCAATTTGTTATGCTTCCTATCCTGCATCCCTTTTGTAAAATATCTGCCTCTGATTAATTGTTGCTCAAGTTCCACCATTATTCGGCACAGGCTTGCTACATTTGTAACTTCCTCCTGCCAAATATACGATTCATATGTAAATCCAAGCCTCCAAGCCACTGTCGGTCTTGCCTGATATCACTCGCCTTAGGCTTCACTGGTTATAAAATTCACTGTCCATGGGGCTGCCGTCTCATCCATTTGGAGATTAGTATTGTTTGTATGGGTTCTTTGGCAGATTGAGGTGGTAATTGGACTCACCTGGTGCCTTGTCTGCACTTGATTACCCTGGGGGATGGGTGGTTGGTAGGTGTTCGATTTCAAGCAAGGGGTAGCATACACTCTACAACCAATTCATATCAGATTCGTTCAATACTCCTTACTACCGATTCGTATCGGATTCGTTTCATGCATTTTACAACCGTTTTGTATCAGTCATTTCTCTTTATATCAGATACATTGCATACTCTCTACCGTTGCCATTCATTGTTTCCCCCATGTCATGTGTTTTAGTTCCCGCAGTGGAACTTACGAATTGTTTGTACACGGTTCTTCTCTCTTATTTATTTACCAAAGTTATTGCCTGTGCGTCATGCATGGCGCCACACCACACTCTTCGGATGTGTTGCACACCCACTCCAGTCCAAAGCAAACCCAGTCGCATGTTCACTGTCCCATGTAGGATTGGTTAGCTTGTTTGTCATGTCAAATTCGTGGCCACTCATAGTGTAGTGTCACCTGTACCATATGTTCGGTTCCCGCAGTGGAGCTTACAAATTATTCGTACGCACTTCTCACATTCTATTTTCTACACCAAACCTTGTTGTTTTCCCGATATGTTTCACTCCAGCCACAGTCCGTTGCAAACTCGCAAGGCCCACTGTCCCAAGTAAGATTTCTTCTTACATTCTTTATGTCCTATCAATTTGCTACTATTCGTTGTCTCCCATATCGTTCGTTAGTGACATAATAACGCAAAAAAACCCACAAAAAAATAATATAAAAAAAATGCAAAAAAAAACTTTGCCACCACGCAATATCGGCCTGACACCTGTTGAGACCCTTGCAAACGCAATACCGTCTCAGCAGCCCCACACTCATCGAGACCCTTGAAACCATGCAATACCATCTCGAGCAACCTCCTACTCGTCAACGACCTTTGTGACCACGCAGTCTCACCCCAGCAACCTGGCATTCATTGAGACCCTTGCAACCTGACAAATCATCTTAGGCCTCATGTACACTGCTGTAGGTAAACAGACGTTTAGGAACAGTTGGGTGTTTTTCAGCCGCCCCTGATCTCTCCTTTATGTTATCTTATCAGTACATCTACACAGGATCCCCAATCTCTTCTCTGTTATCTTATCAGTACATGTACACGGGATCATTTATAGTTGTTTCTAGGCAGTTGAGTTTAGAAACCTTCCCAGAAAAAAAAATGGGTTCAGACAGATGTTCAGAGGCATTCGAAATGCCAATGCCTGTAACAGCTTGTAAACCCTACCAGACACGGTAACTCACGTTTACCAGCGTTTCATTCACAGTCATTTAAAAAAAAAGTGAATATTGTCTCAGCAACTTGACACTCATTTGAGACCCTTGCAAAACGTAATATCATCTCAGCTACCTCACACTCGTCTAGACCTTTGCAACCACACAATCTCGTCTCAGCAACCTGACACCCATTCAGACCTTTGCAGCCATACAAAGTTGTCTTAGCAACCTGACACTCATTTGAGACCATTGCAAACGCAATATCGTCCCAGCAACCTGACACCCGTTCAGAACCTTACAGCCATACAAAGTCATCTTAGCAGCCCGACACTCACTTGAGACCATTGCTAAACACAATATCGTCTCAGCAACCTGACACCCGTTCAGACCTTTGCAGCCATACAAAGTCGTCTCAGCAGCCTGACACTCATTTGAGACCATTTCAAAATGCAATACCGTCTCAGCAACCTGACACCCGTTTAGAACCTTGCAGCCATACAAAGTCGTCTCAGCAGCCCGAGACTCATTTGAGACCATTGCAAAACACAATATTGTCTCAGCAACCTGACACCCGTTCAGACCCTTGCAGCCATACAAAGTCGTCTCAGCGGCCTGACATTCATTTGTGACCATTGCAAAATGCAACATCGTCTCAGCAATCCCTCACTTGTTGAGACCCGTGCAACCACACAATACCATCTCAAAACAAACCTCATAATCATCGAGACCTTTGCTACCACGCAATACAGTCTCAACAAACCAGACTGAGACCCTTGCAACCACGCAATGCCATCTCAAAACAAACCTTCATATTCATTGAGGCCCCTGCAACCACACAATATCGTCCCAGCAACCTGACACTCACTGACACCCTTGCAAGCACACAATATTGTCTGCAGTAGTATAAAACACTTTGCAGCACGCACCTACGTGCAAACCCGAATATGAACTAAACTTGCAAACACACCTCAGTGACAAACAATCAGCCACACAAACACACAGTGGCACCTAGTTGGCCATTCATCTTCAGTGGCCCATCTTGTCTCTGTCCTTTTCCCTGCGGTTAGTTCAGGTTTCCATTCAGCGAGTGCACGTTGGTCGGCGAGTGCACGTTGGTAGGCGAGTGCACGTTGGTTGGCGAGTGCACGTTTGTCAGCGAGTGCACGCTGGTTCTCCAAACCTTGGCCCCCAGAAATTCTCTTAAATTTCTGCTTTACCCAGACTTCATCACGCCTTGTGTTGTACCCCATTGTGGCAGCTGCCCAGGTCTGGGGCCACACTTGAACAGGACAGACAGTGTTCTTCACCACATCATCAATTAAGGTAGATCTAAGTCACTCCCCATCACGTCCTCAGGCTCACGTAGCTGTCACTCCGTCACCAGTTAATATCTTATGTAGACATATTCCAGGCAAATGGAAAATCACAGCTGATGTGCTTCCCATTCCAACCTTGGAATGGTTGTTTTTCCCAGCAAGAGCCTGGAGCCGACCCAACAACTATCCCTGTCCCACCCTGGTCATTACTGATGATGGACTGAAGTCGCATCTCACCAATGCAACCCAGCTTAGTAACCACTCCTTGGCATGCAACACACTGAAAGCCTATCGCACTGCTTGGAACACTAACCGCACATTTTTGGCCCCTTGCCCCGGAGCAGCAATAGGCAACATTAGACACGCCCTAGCCTTCATATCGTATTGACCCTTTCTCACAATACTATCAAGCCATATCTAGATGCGTCCAGCATTTCCTGTCCCTGCAGGACCCCAGTAAACCGTTAGTATTCTCGAGCCCATGCAGTCAAGTCCCTCCTACAGGGCATACAGTAGCACCAACCTGTAGTCAGTGGCAAGCGCCTACCTTTCAAGAGTGCCCTCTTTAGGGACATGTCTAAAATCCTTACTCGTTCCCTGTTTAGGGCTTTGCCCAGCCTAGTCACCCAAACAGCCATCTACCAGGCCTTCTACGGTTCCCTACGACCTAGTGATTTTACAGTCAGCGGCTCCGGCAGTCAGACACTGCTCCGACGCCACCCCGACTCGCTTTCGAACCACTACACTCTCACAGTCTGCAAACGCAACAAACCAGTCCCGGGGGTAGCTTGTTACTACCCTTTCTATACCAGCTCCCTGAGTGACAGCCAGTGTGTTAAGCATGTCAGAATCCTCCTAAGTAAGTTTTACGAAGTTTTACGAATTAGAGCAGCCTCAGCTGCCTCCCACCATGGAGTACCAGACCACGTAATCAAGATACCAGGCTGATGGAAGTCTCCTTGTTTCGCCACATACATCCCAAGTTTTCAGGAAGAAATGGCACAAGCCTTTACCAAGCTGGCTCAATAGATACAAGAAATCAATAAAAGCTATTTTTTCCTATCTGAGTCTTTTGCCCCCTCTTCTTGGCATACTGACCAGACCACCAAGGCACACTTTAGGTCTATTTATGTTGTAAGTCTTGTCACGTGTTTATGTGATCCACATCACTCTTGGTCAGAGGGTAACGACCATAAATAAGAAGGCCAGTATGGTGGCCTGAGATTATTGGAGGAGCCCAGAGGGTATTTAAGCAGCCTACTCACACATGCTCTTTGTCAGTTCAGTGTGCGGTATTACACGTCAATGGGCTGACTCTTCGCAGCTCACCTCATGTCCGTGAGTCTGTGCATTCAATCGCATTCGACACCCTCCCGCCCTTCCCTTTTTCAGGGCACTTCTCAGCATATCCTTCTTCAATTAACTATCCATTACTTACCTTGGGTATGCCCCCTTTTCTTGGCATACTGACCAGACCACCAAGGCACACTTCAGGTCTATTTATGTTGCAAGTCTTGTCGCGTGTTTATGTGATCCACATCACTCTCGGTCAGAGGGTAACGACCATAAATATCTATATATATATAGATATATACAGTATATTTATATTTACCTCTCTCTCTATATATATATATAAATTACTCTTGCATTACATTCCAGAAGAGCAAATCCAGGAAATGTATTCTCTATAAAAATAAATGCAAATCAGAGTTTAAACCCCTGGGCTGTAATGCAGGGGTGCCCAACCTTTTGAAGCATGAGGGCCACTTAATCGACTTGGTAACCAGTCGGGGGCCAAATTGAGCGGAGCAGGCAGATGGCAGGTCCATGTCCGCTCTGCATATGAAGAGTGGATATGGATACAACCCACTATACTCCTTTATTTTATTTTTTATTTTTTTAAAGGATTGGATTGGAGGAAGGACACCAGTTGGTTTACATCTGCCACTCCTGAGAGGTGAATGTAGGGTCCAATTTGGTCGAACTATCCATGTGAAAGGTGCCCAAGACTGCTTTCACACTGATGCGCTGCGGTTTACCCGCACTGTGCGTGCAACGCAGGGTACCTTTGGTTTCCTGCACTTTTCAATAGACTTCTATTATATTCTGCAGGTTTGGTGCACTTTTAAAAACTTCACCAAACTCGCAGTTATTAACAGAAGTCTATGGCTCAGTTTAGGTAACCCGTATGTGCTCTGCATCTGTGGATCAGTTTGAAAGCAGCCCGGTAGCCACTGTAGAACAGATATGCCCATATATACACTGTGATCTTAGTAATAAACTGACCTTTAATAACAGTATTCTTATCTATTCCATCCCAAAGCAGGAGGTCGTGGGCCACATCAGAGGGTTCCGCGGGGCACATGTGGCCCCCGGGCCGCTGGTTGACACCCCTGCTGAAATGTATCCAGGCGATTTATCCATTGTTATTCCAATTTTCTTAATTTTAATTCCCGATTTCCCCCTCGTCTATTTATAGGAACCACATCAATTACCATATGCCGGAGTTGTGAAACAGTGTGACCCTTTTCAAAAAGGAGCAATTGTAATTGCAAGGGGCGATTATGTTAATTTATCCCTTATTGAGTATTTATGCCTAGCTATTCTCTCCTTTATTTTTTCATATAAGAGACTGCATTGACATTTTATTATATAGATGACATATGATGATACCCTGTATACCTTTTAATATCTATATTATAATCCTAATGGGGATCTGTAAAACATGTTTTCTTTTATCATAGAGTTGCAATGCATGCAATTTAAACATGGATATAATTCATGATTATTCAGACCTAAAAAATTTTTTTTTTTTTTAATTAGTCTGATCTAACTAATCTATTGTGTATGGTTCTACCCTTACGATATGAGGGAAAGGGGGATTCTTGAATTTAGGAATTTGGGGAACATTTTCTTTTAATATATGCCAACGTTTTTTAATGCTACTTTGTAGGGCTGTTACTGATTAAAATTTTCGTGTTCGATTAATCAATTTTTTTTAATCGATTAATCGACTAATTTTGATTAATTATAACGCACTTACAGATCCAACTACTTTTAGCTGATCTCCTTGGATTGCAACTCTGCATTAGTCAGTGGTAAATGTGGTATACACTATATACAATCACCGGACACTAGTTAGTTTCCACAATCTATGACTTAACTTCACAGTTCACACAAATACGTTTTAAATTCAACCTGTAGGACTGACGTAAGTAATTTTTTCTTATTAAACTTTAGGAAAACGTAGAAAGTTAATTTAACTTTAATTATAAAACTTATCTGGTATATTATCTGGTATATTCACTGTCAGTCACTTTATAGTAGGCAAGTAGGCATCACTTTAGCCAGTCACGCAGACATACCAGATTGTTTACATTTTCTGGAAGCAGACACGAACGCATTTTATTGACAATATACCCTGAAGAACTGAACAGTCTTTCACACAGAACAGATGTTGTCGATACACAAAGAATTGTCTGCACAAAACTGCTTAGGACAGGAAAACGATGGTTAATTATGCCCCATTCCCTTGATGGAGCCTGATGCATTCTCCTGCTCCACAGATGCAAAAGGTACCTCAATCCAATGGGTGCAGTTTGCTCGCATCCAGCAGGGTAAGTCTCACTGTCCAGGCTGTCCGGTGATGTCAAGAATTTTGATCGATCAAAAGAATTTTGATTGATCAAAAAAATTAAAGATTAATCAAGGAATTAATCTATAATTTCCCCAGCCCTATTATTTTGTAGTCGGAATGAGTGTGAGTGATATTGGGAAACAAAAGGTAATCTTTTATCCATCTTATTCCTTTTTCTTTTTTCATCCGCTTCCTTTCTTTCACTCCTTATATGCTGCAATGGATAACCTCTCTGACTTGATTTCCTCTTCATTTCATGGGTCTCTCGGTCTGCTTGATCACTGATAATTCTATTAACCCTTGTTAGTTGACTTTTTGGAATAGATTTAAATACTCCAGGGGGTGAAGATTTTTATAATATAAAAGTTGGTTGCAATCTGTAGGTTTTACATATAGATCACTGAAAAGTCCACCATTCTGACAACAATACATGTATGCAATGTTTCTGTTATACAATTTGGTGCATATTATTTGGTCTTTGTGAAAGTTATAGAGTCCACAAGCTATGGTGCCAATATCTGAAAATTGAGCACACCTGAAGTACTGAAGGCTCATTTCTTGAGACCCTAACATGCCAGAAAAGTATAAATACCCCCCAAATGACCCTCTTCTGGAAAATAGAAATTACAAGATATTTAGAAAAAAGCATTGTGAGTTTTTTGAAGTTTTCTTTTGTTTCCACAATTCTTTGCAAAATCAAGATTTTTTTTCTTTATTTATTTTTTTCACAAAATTGTCATATTAGCAGGTTATTTCTCACACACAGCATATGCATACCACAAATTACACCCCAAAACACATTCTGCTATTACTCCTGAGTATGGTGATACCACATATGTGAGACTTTTACACAGCGTGGCCACATACAGAGGCCCAACATGCAGGGAGCACCATCAGGCATTCTGGAGAACCCAGGCTAATTCTGACATTTCTCTCCTACATGTAAAAATCATTTATTTTCTAGAAAATTACATAGAACCCCAAAATATTATATATGTTTTTTTTAGCAAAGACCTTAGAGAATACATTGGTGATCGTTGCAACTTTTTATCTCGCACGGTATTTGCGCAGCTATTTTTCGTTAAAAAAACAGTAAAGTTAGCCCAATGTTTTTGCACAATGTGAAAGATGAAGTTACACCGAGTAAATAGATACCTAACATGTCACCCTTCAAAATTGCACACGCTCGTGGAATGATGCCAAACGTCGCTACTTAAAAATCCCCATAGGCGACACTTTAAATATTTTTACTGGTTACATGTTTTTAGTTAGAGGAGGTCTAGGGTCAAAATTATTGCTCTCACGTTCGCAGCAATACCTCACATGTGTGGTTTGAATACCGTTTTCATATGTGGGCGGGACTTACGTATGCGTTCGCTTCTGTATGCAAGCACACGGGGACAGGGGCGCTTTAAAAAAAAAAAATATATAGTTCATTTTACTTTATTTATTTTAGTTTGACATGTTGTTCCGCAAAAATTATTTTTTGATCACTTTTATATAATAGGAATATGGCACGACAGGTCCTCTTTACAGTGAGATATGGGGTCAATAAGACCCCACATCTCACCTCTAGGCTGGGAAGCCTGAAATAGAAAACAAAAACAATCCTGGCTTTGATCGTAGCGGTGATTTGGTAGAAGCACCGGAGGACGGCAGGAGGGGGGACGTCCCCTCTCGCCTCCCGTAAGAACGATCAAGTGGCGGAACAACCAACATGATTGTTCTTATGATGTAGGGAATTGCCGGCTGAAAAAGCTGATATCTAAATGATGCCTGTAGCTGCATCATTCAGATATCCCCGCACAAAGTCAAGGACTTGATATGACGGCCGGCAGGCGGGAAGTGATTATTGCAGGGCATTGCAGGGTATTGCAGAGTATTGCAGGGCATTGCAGGGTATTGCAGGGTATGGCGGAGTATTGCATGGTATTGCGGAGTACTGCAGGGTATTGCACGGTATGGCAGGGATGGCTAAGCATGGAGGGATGGATGGCTGGATCTGTTACTGCAAATGTCACAGATCCAGCCCACAGTGCTGCTGCCATCCGCTCTCTCCCCCTCTCACACTTTACCGAGCAGTACAGAGAGGGGAGAGAGGAACCGGCATCATAATAACGCCGGTTTGTTTACAAGTGATCACGTGGTAAACAAGTTTACAAGTGATCATGTGGTAAACGGCTGCTATCAGCGACCATTTACAGTGATCCGTGATGCCCTTTTTTGATACATGTATTGTAGTCAGGAATGGTATAGTTTCCAGTGATCTATATTTAAAACCTACAGATCACAACCAACTTTTATATTATAAATGTTTTCACCCCTGGAGTATTTAAATCTATTCCAAAAAGTCAACTAACAAGGGTTAATAGAATTGTAACTGATCAAGCAGACCAAGAGAACCGTCTCGATGAAATGAAGATGAAATTAAGTCAGAGAGGTTATCCATTGCAGCTTATGACTGAAAGAAAAGAAGAAAAAAAAAAGAATAGGATGGATACAAGATTACCTTTCGTTTCCCAATATCACTCACACTTATTCGGAATACAAAATATTATTATTATTATTATTATTAAAAAGTGTTTAATATCGCGCCCGTCTTACCCATAGGGCCTCGAAGCGCCAAACGCAAAAGTACACATCACCCATAGCAGAGAACAAAAGTCGGCACCGCAACAATTAAAAGGGGTACTAAGAAGGGAGAAACCTAGTATAACATGAGAAGAACTCAAGACACCCCTCTACTGATTCAGCCATAGGCTTGGGTAAACAGGTGGGTTTTAAGTTTGCGACGGAAAGCCAGGAGATTGCTAACCTGTCTAATCGGCAGGGGGATGCTGTTCCAAAATGTTGCCCCCTGGACGGAAAAAGAGCGACCTCCTCGACGAGCCTTCCTAAAGCGAGGCACCATAAAATCCAGGGAGGTACTGGAACGGAGGGGGCGGGAAAGGACGTATTTGATGAATCTTGCACGGAGGTAGCCTGGACCCGAACCATAGAATACCCTGTGCATAATACAACCAGTCTTGAACAATATCCGTTTTGAGATAGGAAGCCAATGCAGGGCGACAAGAGAGGGGGTGATATGCTCTCTACGGGAAGCCCCCGTGAGTAGCCGCGCAGCTGCATTTTGGACAAGCTGGAGTCTATGCAGGTTGTTATTAGGAAGTCCTAGATACAGGGCATTACAATAGTCCAGGCGACTAGCGATCGTGGCAGAGACAACCGTTTTTTTGCTGGGGTGGTCAATGAATCGAAATAACACCCTCAGAAGTTTAAGATGGAAGTGGCAGGTGCTTACCACCTTGCTTATCTGGGGGATCAGAGTCAACCGGGAGTCCAGGATGACTCCCAAGTCCCTGACCTGGGTGGCTCTCTCGGGAACGCTGCCAAACTCCGAGGGCCATTGGGGCAGTGTAGGGGCCAGACTCAAGTCACTGAAGGTAATACAATCGGTCTTACTATTGTTTAACTTCAGAGAGTTGGCACACATCCACTGATCGATCTCCCGAAGGCAAGCGGCCAGGGTTTCGGGAGCAACTTCACCATGTTTGAATTTAAAGTAAAGCTGCGTGTCATCGGCATAGACATGGAACTGGAGATTGTGATGCCTGATGAGGTCAGCCAGTGGCCTCACATAGATGTTGAACAGGACTGGAGATAAAGCCGAGCCCTGTGGAACTCCACAGGAGAGGAGGAGGTCAGCTGATTGAAAAACCCCCAGCTGTACTCGCTGCGTCCTCTCCTGGAGAAAGGAGGCCATCCATACCAAGGCTTGACCTTCTAGTCTGGCAATCGTTACCAATCGATCCAGAAGCACCTGATGGTCAATGGTGTCGAATGCAGAAGACAGGTCCAGTAACACTAGAACCACCGAGTGATCCTGGTCTAAAGCCGTCAGAAGATCGTCCTGGACGTTGACAAGAGCTGACTCTGTGCCTCGCCCAGGCCGGAATCCCGACTGGTAGTCATCCAGAATGTTATTGGACTCTAGGTGACTCTGAAGTTGACCTACCACAGCTTTTTCGGCTATCTTCGCCACGAACGGAAGGCCAGAAATTGGTCTCAAGTTGCTCATCTCAGTCGGGGCGAGCAATGGTTTCCTAAGCAGGGGAGTCACCACCGCCTGCTTAAGAGAACTCGACACCCGACCGGAGGCAAAGGAGCTATTAATGATGTCCTGTATAAACGGGGCCAGGGCCTCCGCGCAGGACCTCATCAACTTAGGGGGACAGGGATCCAAAGGGGAGGAGGAGGCTTTTAAGGCCCGAATAATCTCTCTAACCGAGATTTCCGTGAGTGGGGTAAATTCCCGTAAGGGAATAATAGTGTGATCCCCACTCAGTTCTAGGGCTGGATGGCTTACGCTAGGGGCAACTAAAGGAGGTATAGAGGCTCGTAACTTTAATATTTTGTTGTGAAAGTACTCTGCCATTTGTTGGCAGAGCTTCTGTGTATGAGCCAACGGGGTAGTTTTACTAATGGGATTAGAGAGTTCCTGCGTGATGCGGAACAATTCACCAGAATTGTTTCCCGCCTTGACTACCCTTTCCGAGAAATAGTGTCTTTTTGCTTGTAAAATGGCTGTTTTATACATTTTTTGGCACTCTCGGAATTTAAGAAGATGCTCTGGAGTTTTATTCTTCCGCCAAAATCGTTCCGCGGCCCTAGTTTGCTGTTTTAGCAATCGTAGCGCCGGCGTAAACCACTTCGGATTTTTTTCTGCCATTCTAGAATTGGGTTTATTAGAGATTGGGGCTAGGGTATCCAGTGACGATGATAAGTGATTATAAAAGAAACCTTGGGCCAGATTCACAGAGCGATTACGCGTGCGCAACTGCTGTTGCGCGTGCGTAAGTCTAAATGTGCGCGTGCGTATAGTTGGACGCGATTCACAAAACAATATACGCCAGAAATCTACGTTTTTTGGTCCGGCGTAATTGAGTTAGACATTCGCTTCCCTTCGCGCAAAACTGCGCTAGACACACCATTGATTTGCTAGTCAAATATGCTAATGAGGGAGTTACGGGGATCCACAAAAAAACGCAGTTGCTGCGCAGGCTACGCGATGTGCGCAACTGCAAAATGTCCTGTCTAAAGTTAGAGCCCATAAAAGCTGATCTAACTTTTGAAAAAAAGTCTAATTGTCAGATAAAGCAACACCGTTACTGAGGAGCAGACCACACACACGTGTTGCACTACAATTTGACTGCCAACATGCTAGGGGCATCGTCGCTCATAGCTGCACTAGTGAATATAGATGACCAAAGAAGGAGGAGGGCACGGAGGATGGCACGGGAGAGGGTATACCGCACCCGCATACACCTGTTTGGCATGAATGATTCAGAGGTCTTTCGCATCTTCAGATTCCCCCCTCATGCCATCCTGGAATTAACCACAACCTTGCAGGAGGACATCACCAGCCCAACACAACGCTCACATGCAGTGCAGCCACTGGTCAAGGTCCTGGCAACACTCCATGTCCTTGCCAGTGGCTCTTTTCAGCGTACAAGTGGAGTGGTGGCTGGGATGTCACAATCCTCCATGAGCAGATGTGTGCACCAGGTTGTCCCTGCAATCCTCACACGCTTGGCCAACCAAATCATCAAACCCACCACTGAGGAGCTTCGAATCAAGGCAATGGCAGATTTCTACCGAATTGCCAGATTCCCACGCACCATCGGGGCCATTGATTGCACACATGTGGCACTCCAGCCCCCCCATGAGACCGAGCACATGTACCGCAATCGGAAGAATTGGCACTCCATCAACGTACAGGTGATAGTTGATGCCCAAGGCCTCATATGGCACGTCCGTGCCAAACACCCAGGGTCCAGCCATGACAGCTACATCTACAATCAAAGCCACATCCGAACAGAATTCGAACAGAACGTGTATGGGAACACCTGGCTGGTTGGTGAGTGACATGGGAGTCAGGCATGACTATCCCCTCCCGTGATGCACAACAGAAGTGGCACATGCATGACTAACATTCTCCTGTCTTTTCCTTTACAGGTGACTCTGCATATGCACTGGGACCCCATCTCATGACTCCTATCCGGAACCCCCAAACCCCAGGAGAGGAACGATACAATGAAGCACACATCAAAACCCGTGCAGTGGTGGAGCGCACCTTTGGCCTCCTGAAGTCACGTTTCCGATGCCTGGATAAGTCTGGGGGTACACTGTTGTATTCCCCAAACTTCGTGTGCCATATCATCGCTGCATGTTGCATGCTACACAATCTCGCAGTGAGGAAGGGCCTGCAGGTTGAGCTACGTGATGATCTGACCCCCCAACCAGAAAATCAACCCCTAACCGAGGATACCCCGTCTTCTGAGGGAAGAGCAGTCAGGAGGCAGCTCATATTGGGCATCTTTGCACGTTAAACACACACATTAATCATGGCACAATGAGAATGCATGCATGCACACCACTATGGTCCCTAGCACACACACCCCACATCCTCATCAAATTGGATTGGCACCAGTCCACCATGCAAGACTGGTGAGCAGTAACGCCACGTCAAGGCTCCAATTATGTCACTGTACATTCATACACCATTCACACGGACCTGGGAATCACTTCTCCCTGGTCCTGGGGAACCCTTCTCCACCAAAATTGAGGGTGACACCCCTTTTCCAGCAGGAATGTCACCCCCACATTCAAACATCATTCACAACCCAAAATATGCCAAAAAAGTCAAACAAACAAAAATGCATTGAAAAAAAAAAATGCTTAGAAAAAACAAAAAAAAGCAGAGAACAAAAATAAAAAAGCTTTCAAAACAAACAAAAGGGGGAAAAAAAAATTATTGCCCTCTGCCTGAGCCACGCCTGGGGCGCCCCCGGCCACGGCCCCGGACCCTCAGGGGAGACGCATGGGGGAGGGGAAAAGCCGGGGAAGGAGGAGCAGCCCCTGAGATCTGCCCACCTGGCGGCCTGCCCTCCAAGGCCACGGCTATTCTGTCCAGGGCAGCACCAAGTGTTGCCGTGTTGCCCTGGATAGCCTGGGTAAGGGCCCTCACATCCTGCCCAACGCCTGCTGCTGTAGTTTGCAGGTCATTTAGGCAGGTTGTGGAGGCCCGGGAGTGGGAGTCCAGGTTACCCAGGCTATCATTAATGGAGGACAGGCTCTGATCCACCCGCCCCATAGTCTGGCAGAGCTGTCTCAGAAGGCGGGTCTGGGTGGCCAGGTTCCTTCTCAGACAGGCGGGCATGAGATTGGGCGCCCCCCTGGTGCTTGGGGATGACCTCCTGGCTCTTGCTGATGGTTGTGGCCGGGGAGAAGGGGAGGCCCTTGTGAGGGGAGCCATGTTGGGGGAGGAGGGGGGGGGGCTGACCCTTAGGGAGGGCAGGCTTCTTGCAGCCAGAGGGGAAGAGTCCGCAGAAACCAAAGGGCCAGTGCCTTCCATGGACTCCTCCTCCTCATGATTCTGCTCCTCCTCATGATCGTCCTCCGCATGATCCTCCCCCTCCTCTTGTTCCTCCTCTGCGGACTCTGGCCTTGTTGGGGGGGCCTCATTAGGCTGCTGTCCTGGGGTTGGAGCGGTCAGTCCAGATGGCCCTGCACCCTCCTGCACAGCTGTGGATGACACAAAACATTCACAGGTTGGAGGATCCACACACTTGCCACATATTCCCTTTCACCCCCTCCCCCACACATGCTACACACCTGAGAGAAATAAAAACCTTACCTGGCACCGCGGGGACCGGACTTGTGTCAAAGCCTGGCAGGCCCTCCACTTCATGCCGGTGAAAGGTCAGGGCCACCACACGCTCCGTCTCTGAAAATCTAACCCGGCATGGTGGGCCCCCTCCTGTGCCCCTGGCATGGGCATTTATTGCGGCCAGTTTTTTTTTCACCTCACGCCGGAGGTCATTTATTTTCTTTTCTATCCCAGAGCGGGTCCGTGTCTCCCCCTCCCCCGATGAATTGACCTGCTCCGTGATTATATCCAATATCTCCCTCCTCCTGGCCGGGGTGGTGGTGGCACTCTGCGGGCCGTGGAGAAAACGCCCATAGTCGGTAATGGCCCGGGCAAGAATTCTTTTTTCCCCCACAGTAAAATTGAGCTTTCTTTTTCTCTCAGTCATACTTCCAAACAAACTCACTAGCAGTCACCAAAAATCTGTCACAAATACAAGCACAACCAATCAGACAAGAACACACACAAAGAGAAAAAGAACAGCCAAAAATCACACTAGCACTCAGCAAGAAACAGACACAAAAAAATCAGATGAAAAAATAAAGCAAGAAAACAAACGCACAGAAATATATCAATCAAACAAACAGTCTCAAACACTTATCAAAATACACTTTCACAAAACTACCAACAAGCACAAGATCACACAGAACACTAATCTGACAACTACAAAACACACTCTAACGAACAACAGAGCAAAAGCACTTGATTCAATGGGAAGGGACACAAAGGGATGTACTTTTGCAATGGAAGGGCGTTTGTGTGTGTCTATTTATGCTGTCTGCGTAGTTCACAACATTGCCCTAGTCCATTTCCAATTTCAATGATTGCGCCGCTCCCGAGTTGTGAGCATGCGCACAACGGAGCTGACATGGTTTCCTTCACGCGCGCATGCGCGAGTCGGCCGGCCCTTCATTTGCATGGGGTCACGGCTCATTTCAATGTAACACGCCCACGTCCCTCCCAATTTGTATTACTCCTCCTTACGCCTACGGAAAAAACCTTACGTTTGCGCAAGCTCTTGCGTAAAAGCTACGTGAATCGCCGGATTACGCGGCTAGATTGCGCAAGTCTAACGGAAAAGTGGTGCGCTACGCCGGAATGATAATGCGCCGATCTATGTGAATCTGCCCCCTAGTTTTTCTTCCGTAGTTCCCAAGGCCAATTGGTCAGTCAGTAGTGTATTCTGGGTAAAGTGCTGTGCAAAGTCGGAAGGAATTAGGCCATTTAAATTCCTTTTTTTGACAGTAGGTCCTAATCGATTGGGAATGTGCGGGGGTTTAATATTGGTTCGAAAGTAGTGATTAAAAAAGATAATGTAATGGTCTGACCAGGCTAGTTCCCTTGTTTGAATATCTTTAATAGTGACATTGTGGGTCAGTATCCAGTCAAGGGTGTGCCCTGCCCTGTGTGTAGCTTGAGTTATCAGTTGAGAGAACGAGAGATCTTTCAATTGATTAAGCAGGGAGAATGTGGCAGCATCCGAGGCGTCATCAGCCCACCGGTTGAGATCGCCAAGGATGACACACTTTCCACTGCTAAGACTGGCCAAAGAAGCCAGGTCCATTAGTTCCCTCTCAAAGTCTTTCTTTAAGTGAGGAGGGTGGTAGACCAAGTAAAATTTGACAAGTTCTTCCGGGTTAATCGTACAATTCACCACTAATAGTTCAAATGAACTAAAAGAAGGATTGTCAGGTGCTACTTTAAAATCAAGACGTTTATTAAAAATTATTGCTATCCCTCCCCCACGGGAAGAGTCCCTGTCTAAATGTAAAATTCCGTAATTTGGCGGGATCAATTCGTCAAAAACGGGAAGAGACCAGGCCTGAAGCCAGGTCTCTGTGAGACACAGATAATCTAGCTGCGATTCTCGAATTAAATCGGCTATAAAAGGGGCGTTCTTCACCGCAGAGCGGCAATTTAGTAAGGCACCAGATAATACATTTTTACTATTTCTTATTAAGTGTGTGGTAGAAGATGACCGAGGTTGAGAACCTGTAGTGCTTAACATTGCCTCGAGACTAGTATTAGAGTAAATATGAGACCGTAAGATCCTTCTGATTGATTGATTTGGGATGACGTATGGGGCATTTTTTTGAAGGTCTCTAAGCTGCTCGCTGGAGTAAATCAAGTGGCCCATATCTGAAAGAGGAATAAAAAGATTGGCAGGGGATGACGAGAGGGAATAAAGAGGGGAGGGGAAGGGGGGTATGAATGAGCTTAGTACAGATTGTAGCTATCGGAACAGATGCAACTTACTGTGCGTGGTCAGATACTGATCCCATAATAAAGGACCAAAGGCCCTTGCCTCTTGAGCCCGTCCGAGCGCGAACGGGCGCAAACGGGCTTCCCTTTGGCGCGCCGTTCGCAGCGCCCGCTGCGCCCGCTGCGCGCGGCGCAGTGGGGCTCTGTGTTTTAAACAAGGGCTTAACAAGCCCCGCCCAGAGTGGTGAAATGCCGATCCCGCCCACAATGTCTCTAGTCACTGGTGATCGCCTTCAGATGGGGTGATTTGCTGGAAGGTGCTGGTGCTGTGCTCAGGTGAGCAAATATCATTAAAAAACATTGGCATGTATTAAAAGAAAATGTTCCTCACATTCCAGAATCTTCTAATACCCCATGCATTGCAACTCTATAATAAAAAGAATGGGCCAGATCCACAAAAACGGGCGTATCTTTAAGCGGGCGTAGCGTATCTGATATGCGCTACGCCAACGTAACTTTGTGAGGCTCGTAGGGTATCCACAAAGCACTTGCTCCCATATGTGCGACGGCGTAACGTAAATCGGCCGGCATAAGCCTGTGCAATTCAAAGTAGGCAGGTAGGGGGCGTGTTGTATTTAAATTAAGCTGACCCCATGTAGATGCATGGCCAAACAAGCGGCGCATGCGCAGTCCGTGGACGTATCCTAGTGCGCATGCGTTGGATATAGAATGCCTAAGATACGTCGAACACTGCCTACGACGTGAATGTAACTTACGCACATCCCTATTCGCATACGACTTACGCAAACAACGTAAAATTCAACGCTGTTCCGACGTCCATACCTTTAAGTGACTTACCCCTGCTTTATAAGGGGTAAAGTTACGCCAGTCGTACGCCTTATTTAAAAAGCGTATATATTGATACGCTGGGCTCAAGTACGTTCGTGGATCAGCGTATCTAGCTCATTTACATATTCGACACGGAAATCTACGGAAGCACCACCTAGCGGCCAGCGTAAATATTCAACTAAGATACAACGACGTAAGAGACTTTACACATCCTCATCAGGGTAATAATATATATATATATTAAAGGCTTTTATACATGCCAATCATCATATGTCATCTATATAATAAAATGTCAATGCAGTCTCTTATATAGCTAGGCATAAATACTCAAAAGGGAATAAATTAACAAATTTGCCCCTTGCAAGACATTTTGTAGAAATGAGTCACCGTTTCACAACTCCAGCATATGATAAATGATGTGGTTCCTGAAAAAAAACCAAGAGGGAAATCAGGAATTGAAATTAATAAAATTGGAAGTACAATGGAGTAGTACAGGGCTCAAAATTTCAAGTCCTGAGCTACTAGCCAGGCCTCAAGTGTTACTCGCCACCAGTTGCCCTACCTAATTCATACACTGCCCTGCTCCTAATTGCACCCGTAAACACGCCCTCGTAGATTATCTCATGGAATGACACTGTTAAATGTTTTATGCAGAATCAAGTTACACAATTAAATATTACCAACAACAACTTTAACAAAATGGAACAGGGCACTGGGGGCAGACCAGAGGGACAGGGCACTGGGGGCAGACCAGAGGGACAGGGCACTAGCACTGGGTCTCTTTCCCATTCTCTTGCTGTCTCCTCTGCAGCTCCCATCCATCCTCTCTCTCTCTCTCTCTCTCTCTCTCTCCTATTCATCTCATCATCAGGAGCCTGTGTGTGTGGCTCCACGCTTGCATGTCCCCACTTCCCCCTTTTATTCAGACTGGCAGTGAGGAGAGGAGCTGCAGCACAGAGGGAGAGACTACAATCCAGCGCTGAGATCCACACAACTGCACAGCTATTGACACCATAGCACAGCGCACACTGACACCGCACAGCACACATTGAGACCAGTCTGTTCGCAGTGCTCAGGCTGTACTGTTGGACACTTACATAGAGCACAAGGAGAAGAAAACTGCAAGGCTGCCGCTCTCATTTCAGGGCAACTTATAGTGAGCGCTGCACCAGAGTGGTAATTTTCGCAATCCTCCACCTCATTCATTACTTCCTGCTTCCTGATCTCTGCTCTTCAGCTACATTGGTTGGGAGGAGGGGGGCAGGCTCAGAGAGGTCATACTGTTAGGTCCCATGGCTTAATGAGAATTGTAAGGAGAGTACCTGTGTACTGCTCTGCCTGTGCCCGGCTCACCAGACTACTTTTCCAGAGCATGCACCTTTCCTCTTCGGGCGGTAATCTCATTGAGACTCTTGGTGTAGGCACAGATTGGAGGGAGATTGGTCATGCATCCCTGTCATCACTCGCCCCCAGCTTAAATCCACTCGCCAAATGCTAGTAGGCGAGTGGAAATTTTGAGGGCTGGAGTAGTATATATATATATATATATATATATATATATATATATATATATATAAATGATTCCGGAGGGACACTTGATGATATATTTGGCTTTTTTATGAGTAAAATATGTACATATTAGGGATTAGTGTGCCCTGTTGATCTCAAATCTGGTAAATTGTGTATGAAGGTCTGGAGGCTCGAACTGCTTGTGCCATTAGTCTCCCACACTTATTAACTTGCTCATAGAACACTCTCTGATGGAGTACATAGTGCCATCTTGTGCGTTTCCAAAAGCTCCTCTAGCTAAAGAGAGTGCGTGTGCAATAGTTCTTGTAGGGACTGTTGTGAGTGTAAGGATTTGTGAGAGGTTTCCAATCGCCTAATTTTATCAATTAACCTCTCAGTAGTCTCCTGGTGTTGCCTTTTGATTTTCGCTGCCTGAGCCATAAGTTCTCCCCAAATCACGCACTTGTGGCCTTCCCACAGGGTGACTGGAGAGAAGTCTGGTGAGGCACTCTAGGCGGTGTTAAATTCCATGTCTTTGAGCAAGGATGAGTTTAATCACCAGGTTTTTATTCTGGGGACTGATTCTGGGAAAGTCAGGGTAATAGAAATAGGATCATGATTCAATAGGAACATTGGGTCTATTGTCACATTTGTAAGATAGGTCAGGTCAGTCTGGGAAAAAAAATGAAATAAGTGTGGGAGACCACTGGCACAAGCATTTCAAGCCTCCAGACCCTCACACACAATTCACCAGATTTAGGGTCTATGCAGAAATGGGGTGGAATAGAAAGTATAGTCCTTGACCGAGGGGAATTAATGTGTGCCACGTAACATTTAAGGCTAGTCCTTAAAGCTGTAGTTTGTTCTGGCGAAGGGCTTGGTATGGCAATATAGAGGTGCTTGAGGAAGTGTGAATCTCTGTGTTCAGTGGAACATTAAAGTCTACCCCTAGAAGGACCATGCCCTCCCAAAAGGTGAGTAAAACATCACAAATTTTCCTAAAGAAGGAAACCTTTTTTGGAGAATTAAGTATTATCCAACTTCAGTGGTTTAGAGGCTAATAGGCCCTTAATGAATACAAATCTACCCTCCGGGTCCACCAAGGAATCTGACAATTGAAATGGTGCGCGCGTTTCCCTTTGGTCTTTGCGGTAGGGTTTGTGGAGTGGATGGCTGTGTGATAGAGGTTGTTAGTAAGTTTAGGGAAGAGTCTGAGCGGAAATGGGTTTCCTGAATCAATATAAACTGAGCTTTTTGTTTGGTAAGGGTGGCCATGACTTGTGATCGTTTTTCCATCACATTTAGACCTTTTGGGTTTTGGGATTTTGAGTCTTTCTGCATGGTTCAGTTGGAGCTAGAGTCAAGGCTGTGAAAAGTATGTTCACTATACTACGTTTTAGGAGGTGCCTGCAGACACAGAAGTGGCTTAACCGGAGAGCTAGCTGATGTAGATTAGTGGTAGGGGAGGGGGGTGGAGATTAGGAACAAAATAGACAGGGAAAAGGGGAAGGGACAAAAAAACACGCAAAAAAAGGAAGAAGAAGAAAAAAAAGTAGAGGGTATAAAATCAAGAGAGATACTAGTAGGTAGAAGAGGGGGAAGTAGAAAGGGAAGAGACCTGAACAGCACTAGGGAGAAAAAGTAAACTTGTAGGTTTCACAAGTTGTGGAAAGAAAGAAATACCAGAGGTGGGGATAGAAATACTAGTTGAGCTAAGAAACAGTAAGCTGGATGGTCAGCAGAATGACTTGTAGAACTGCTGTAGGGGGATGATGGTTATGTCAGGAATGACATACTGCTGCAATATGGAGGATCTAAGAAACAGTAGCTTAATGAAGAACAGTAAGAGAAAAGAAGGGTAAGCTAGAATTATAAAAAAAACATCTAACAATACTATTTCGTAAGTGCCATACAATTCTAAACAGCAACCTTATATTACAGAACATTGTTAACCACTTAAGACCCGGACCTTTAGGCAGCTAAAGGACCCGGACAGTATTTGCGATTCGGCACTGCGTCGCTTTAACTGACAATTGCGTGGTCGTGCGATGTGGCTCCCAAACAAAATTGGCGTCCTTTTTTTCCCACAAATAGAGCTTTCTTTTGGTGGTATTTGATCACCTCTGCAGTTTTTACTTTTTGCGCTATAAACAAAAATAGAGCGCCAATTTAAAAAAAAATTCAATATTTTTTACTTTTTGCTATAATAAATATCCCCCAAAAATATATAAAACAACTTTTTTTTTTTTTCCTCAGGTTAGGCTGATACGTATTCTTCTACCTATTTTTGGTAAAAAAAAATCACAATAAGTGTTTATCGGTTGGTTTGTGCAAAATTTATAGCGTTTACAAAATAGGGGATAGTTTTATTACATTTTTATTTTTTTACTACTAATGGCGGCGATCAGCGATTTTTTTTGTGACTGCAACATTATGGTGGACACTTCGAACAATTTTGACACATTTTTGGGGACCATATAAAATGCATTGTTTACTGTGAAAATGACAATTGCAGTTTGGGAGTTAACCACAAGGGGCGCTGAAGGGTTTATGTATGACCTTACCTGTGTTTTTAACTGTAGGGGGGTGTGGCTGTAGATGTGACATCATCTATTGTGTATCCCTATAAAAGGATCACACGATTGATCACGGCGCCACAGTAAAGAACAGGGAAGCTGTGTTTACACACAGCTCTCCCCGTTCTTCAGCTCCAGGGACCGATCGTGGGACTCCAGCGGCGATCGGGTCTGCGAGTCCCGCGGTCCGGGTCACGGAGCTTCGGACCGGGTCACGGGTGCACGCCCACGACCCACGGCTGGGCACTAATAGAGGACGTACCTGTATGTGCATATGCCCAGCCGTGCCATTCTGCTGACGTAAATGTGCAGGAGGCGGTCCTTAAGCAGTTAGAGGTTAACTTTGTCTTAATGACCTATTAGTAACCCGTTATTTAGACCAAACAAAAGAAAAATGCAATAAAACAGTGGGGTGTCAAGATACTGCTGGAAACAGTACAGAATGTCCACAGTAGGGGGAGAGAGGCGCCATTGCAATCAGGGCTCCCGAGGGCGGTATAACGTTGATGATTGAGGATTTCTGGATATACTGAGGCTAATATCCCAAAGGCTAAACAGAATATAATAATTCTGCCCCCTCCTATTCTCATGTTTCTCATATCAAAAAGCATGTCTATTATGTAAAAATGTAACATATGGAGTCCCCACGGATCACAGATGCCAACCTTAGTAACCAGGGTTAAAGACAACCTAGCCAGTTATGGAATCATAATGTATCAGACAATGGGCACCGCCATGTCCAGGTATACAGTAGCTGTAGTCAGATGAGGATCATCACCGGGCTCCAGAAGGGCTTTTTGCAACCTTTGGAGGGCTAAAGGAATATATATATATATATATATATATATTAACATTGGTGATCCATGGGGCATAGTTATATAAACATATATCAAACAGGAGTTTGCAAGAGGAGAAAAAAAATAAAAGAAAAAGAAAAAAGCAACATCAAAAAGGGTGTAGCTTCTGGTATTGACGTGGTGAATTCCCCAACTGGGAGCATCTGGTAACCATCTGAAGTTTCAGTGTGAGTGATGACATTGCAGTCAATGAAGCTCAAGGAGCATACCAGGCTACTGGAGCGATGAACAGTTCTCGTTGTTGGTAAATGGAAGGCACACCAGTCCGGAAAATCTGTCAGGGGTAGATCAAGCTGTTTGCAGAAGACTTGTAGGTCTTCTGGTGAGTGCAAGAGAGCAGTGCGGCCTCTAGCGGAGGCAGACAAGCAAAATAGGAACTTCCATCAGTATTGGATGTTACGTGATCTTAGTAGTTCTAGCAAGGGGCGCAAAGCCCATCTGTTCTGCAAAGTAATTTGGGAAAGGTCCTGAAATAGCTTAATCTCAGTACCATTGTGCAGTATGCATCGCTTCTTTAAGAAGAAAGTTCACTATACAACATATCACATGCCTGGGGGCTTCATTGTCCCAGGGTGGGGGCCTAAGAGCCCGGTGCAGCCTCTCCATCTCAATGGGGGAGTCCACAGGGTGGCCAAGCAGGTCATTAAAAATGGTGCAGATCGTTTGCGGCAGGATCCCTGCTTCTATCCCCTTAGACACTCCCCATACTCTAATATTATGTCTGTAACCCCAGTTGTCAAGGTCCTCCACTTGGCGGTTCAAGTAAAAAAGGTAGGATAGTTGTGTATCATAAGTGCGTTGAACTTGCCTCATGGCTGCCAAGTGAAGTTGCATGGTTTGCTCCACATTTGAGAGGTGGGTAGCTACTGCTTGGATGTCTGTCTTGAGATCCAAGATAGCGGCCGACAAGGTGCTCGTAATGTTGGAAGCCACTCTCTGTAGGTCAGGTAGAACAGCAGTGGATTTAAATGTCTACCCGGAGTCTTTCTTCCATCCGGCTGTGAGTCTGACCCGCTGCTTGGCTCTTTTGATACCAAGCCAAATTCAGGTGGGGGGGGGGGGCATAGTTTTTTTTTCATATATTCCCTGGATTGATCATGAATGTGTTTTTTTTTTTTTTTTTTTATTAATCAGTAATATACCTCAACATCAACACTGATAAGCTTTATATTTATATTCTTAATACCTACATGTTTTGTAATTATTTTAGATATTGATGAGTGCAGGGATTCTTCACATCGTTGTAAAAGCAATCAAATATGTGAAAACACACACGGAAGATATCTGTGTGTTTGTCCTCGTGGATTCAAGTCTGAAGGCCCTGGAAAGCCATGCAAAGGTGTGTGAACTTGTCAATGTTATTACCTTTTGTCTATTATCCTCCTAAAAGTGTAACTTTATTAATATGTATTATTATACAGATGTAAATGAATGTGAAAAGCAAGATGTGTGTCAACATGAATGCAGAAATGTTCTTGGAAGTTATCAGTGCTTATGTCCTACTGGTTACCAGCTCATGGCCAATGAAAAGACATGCCAAGGTACTACTTTTTTGAGTTTTTCTGAACTTTAACTGACTTTAATGGAAACCACATAAGACCAGAACATTTAAAGTTGATTATTCTACCAGCTGTACCAATATTCATATTGTCTAACAAACAGCAGATAACGAGTGCTTGTCTAGGCAACTTGATGAAAGTTGCTGCATTTCTAGAAAAGTTGCTGCTACTTTCACTAGGAGACTTAGTGATTTAAACTGCAAACTTAACTGCATTGTAAGAGAGGTGCCAACTGAGTGTTAATGGGCACTTGTTTGCAACAACAGTACTCAGTGAAGGTTTAGAGATTTTCAAGCTTACTGATTTTGTTAGAAAAATCACTAGGCAGCATAATGCTCAATGCTTTATAATTGGTAAAAAAATAAATAAAAATGTCCCACAGCTAATAAAAAAAAACTCAATTTTTTAGCCAGTTTGTAAGTGACAGCAGATTGAGCCGATTTTTATTTTTAGCTACTGCTTATTTAATTATTGTTCTTTAACAAAGGTGGAGTTGAGCTTTAATGTGTCTCTAAAGCTAAAATATTTTGGTGACAGCAAGGAACTCTTGTTGGGTTTCATTGATGTCTGTATCCCCATTTCAGAGATTTATTCCACTATCATTGGGAGTAAGAGTGAAAAAAAATTGAGTTGCCACTAGAACAGGAATAGAGTGGAAATCTCCCTATAGGGGCAGATGTTCAAGTAACTGCATAAGAGAGCATTTTCCTCACTTTGGAGAGATTTCCTATAACTTCCAGACATGAAAGGAAATGGGTAACAAATTCTTCTCTTCTCTATCCAAAATTGAAAAAAAAATGTGTATACATTAGGGAATTAAACCAATTATATGACAGTAATTAGATAAGAAAAGTAGGGAAGGGGTGTGCAAACCAATATTTACAGTAAAGGTGTGTCATCCTTTACCTTTTGCAATAGTTATGTTAAACATTTAAACTAAGAATCCAGTTAGTTTTGTTTCATTTTGCACAAATTTGAGAAGGCTTGGTGTTTCACTCAGATTTTTTTTCTTTCTTGATTCTTTTGGGGGATTCACTAGAATTACATCTGTGGACATCTTGACAGGAAGGGAGGGAAAAGTGTCCAACAGGGGCAATCAAAAACACGTTGCAGAGATCCTAACCATTTTCCACTGCTTCCAAAATTGAAAATATTTTTGTCAGAATTCCACTTAAAAATACTTGGAGGCAGCCTAATTTTAAAATAAATCTAGAATCTGAGCAAAACTAGAAATGGGTAATACCCTCTACATTTCATATATTTAATATAGGCTGTCTTAAAGACTGCAGTGGTAACATATAATGCCTGGTACAATTTCCTTGAAAACATTAATTATAGTTATTAGTTATAATTTCTCTTTCCTTTAATGTAATAGGAATCAGAACATGTTATCTATTACAGTGTTTAACAATCTGGTCATCAGTTTAATTAAGTCCTTCTGTCAATAGATATAGATGAATGCCTTGTTCATAACATTCATTGTGGGGTAAATCAGATGTGCTTCAACATGAGAGGAAGCCACCAATGCATAGATACCCCTTGTCCTCCTAATTACGTGCGCGACTCTTCTGGGTAAGTAATCAGTTGAATTTATTATTATGATAATAACAGTGACAAATTAACAATATTACTCATGCTAGTTTCTTTCTTTTACTGAGTGGGAATTAATCCTGTATGATATACATCAACCTATATAATTGCTATAAATAATTAATTATTCTTGTTTCTATTTAATTCACCTGTGATTCCATTATACAGTATAAAACCAGGGGTCCCCAACGCCTGGACCTTGGACAAGTAATGATCTGTGGCCTATTGATGACAGGAGGTGAACGGCAACCATGGTCCAGAGAGGGCTATCACAAACCGCAGAGAGCGCTCCTACTGCTGGCTGTGCAGTCATACCTGTGTCTCCCCTTCCGCCTCTCCTGCCCCACCAGCACTGTCATTCTATTAGCAGAGAAGGGGGTGGGAGGAGCTAGAGATCTGCACAGATAGCGGGAGTCTTCTTATCCGTTTGTTAATATGATAAGTTGGACAGCTCCTGTCCTCAATTTAAATCTGCAGCTCCTCCTTCCCCCTTGTCAGCAGGGCAGGATGGCAGGAAAAGGACACACAAGCTGAATGCAACTTCTGCCCTGCCAAAGGTAGGGTTGTGCAGGGGAGGCAGAGTGTAAAAAGGGGCTCTGTGACTAGAGAGAAATCAGGGGGGAATGACTGCAGGGGGCACTGTGATGGGGGGCTGTGGACACTGATATAAAGGGGGAACTTTGCTGTAAAAAGGGGGTTTTGGTGTAATGGGGGGGTTAAAGAACCACCAACCACCCCCACACCACCCCCACACTAGACAGTATCTCTGCTTAGAAAATAGTGTAACACTAATTAGGACTCAGAGGGATCACACCCAAAATGGCTTGCAGGAAATCACCTGCTGTCCAGTTCAATTTTTACCTTCCAGTACTGTCCCAAATTTAATGCCAGTTACCAAGTTGCCTTCTTAAATTAGAAAAGCGTTGTATTGCTGGCCGGATGTGAAACAGGTGATGTAGTCCTGCATGACCTTCCTTAAACTGTGTGTTGTTTGGGTTTCCAATGTAATCTCTTGCTACTATCAAAGAAAATTATTGAATTTAAAAGGTGAAAGCAGTGATGTAACTACCCACTAGAGGCCCAGAGTCAGAAGGGTCCATTGACAGGACCTAGCAGTGGTTAAATGCACTCACCCTGCTTTTGCTCTAATTGTAAATGACTTTTTTGCTCCTTAACCGATTCTCGACCGAGCAGAATGGCTCTCCAGGGTGAAATCACATACATATATGGCTTTGCCCATGAGAGTCACCAGAGGGGAACCTGATGCGCATGGACAATGGGCGCGTTCGCTGCCAGCCATGCGCAAATGCATGCACAAGCTCTAGCATGGGTATTTTGTGTGTAAACACTCAAATCCCTGTGCTGTCAGAGGAGAGGAGACAGATCATGTGTTTCTACAGTAGAAAACTGTCATCTCTCCTAGTTGGTCTCATCCCCACACAGTTAGATGGCCTTGAATGCCCCCTAGTGTTAACCCCTTCCCTGCCAGTGACATTTATACAGTAATCAGTGCATATTTATAGCACTGGTCGCTCTATAAATGTTAATAGTCTCAAAAATGTGTCAAACGTGTCTGATCTATGCGCTGCAATGTCGCAATACCACCAAAAATTGTAAGATCACCGCCATTACTATTAAAAAAAATGATAAAAATGCCATAAATCTCTCCAATAGTTTGTAGATGCTATGGGCCAGATTCAGGTACATCTGCGCATTATTGGACCTGTTTAGCGCACCACCTTTACGTTAGACTTGGGCAATGTAGCAGCGCAATCACCCTATTCTCGTCGCTTTTACGCAGAAATTTGCGCATGCGTAACGTTATTTCAGAGGCGTAAGGCGGAGTAATACAAATTGGGAAGGACGTGGGCGTGTTACATTGAAATGAGCCGTGACCCCATGCAAATGAAGGGCCGGCCGGCTCGTGAACGGCACAATCAGTGAAATTGGAAGTGGACTAGGGCAACTTAGTGAACTACGCAGACAGCATAAATAGACAGACACAAACGCACTTCCTTTGCAAAAGTACATCCCTTTGTATCCCTCCCTATACAGCAAGGTGCTTTTGTTCTGTTGTTTATTAGCGTTTATTTGTTTGTTTGTGACGTGTCTTTGAGATATTTGGGGACTGTTTTGCAGAGTAATTTGTGTCTTTTCTGTGTTTTCTTTGTTGTTTTTTTTGTAAAATTATATTTTTGCTGGGCTTATTTTTTTTTTGCTGGTCATTTTTTTTTTATTCTGTTTGTGTATGATTTGGGAATGTGGGGGTGACATTCCTGCGGGAAAAGGGGTGTCACCCTCAATTTTGGTGGAGAAGGGTTCCCCAGGACCAGGGAGAAGTGATCCCCAGGTCTGTGTGAATAGTGTATGAATGTACAGTGACATAATTGGAGCCTTGGCGTGGCGTTGCTGCTCATAAGTCCTGCATGGTGGACTGGTGCTAATCCAATGTGATGAGGATGTGGGGTGTGTGTGCTAGGGACCACAGTGGTGTGCATGCATGCATTCTCATTGTGCCTTGATTAATGTGTGTGTTTAACGTGCAAAGATGCATAATGTGAGCTGGCATGAGATGGGGTCATGAGATGGGGTCCCAGTGCATATGCAGCGTCACCTTGAAGGGAAAAGACAGGAGGATGTTAGTAGTGCATGTGCCCCTTGTGATGTCAGCATCAAGGGGGGGCAGTCATGCCTGCCACCCATGTCACTCACCAACCAGCCAGCTGTCCCCATACATGTTCTGTTCGCAATCTGTGGGGATGGGGCTCTGATTGTATATGTAGCTGTCATGGGTGTCATGGGTAGTGTCATGTGTTGGGCTGGTGATGTCCTCCTGCAGGGTTGTGGTTAATTCCATGATGGCATGAGGGGTGAATCTGAAGATGCGAGACACCTCAGAATCACTCATGCCATAGATGTCTATGCGTGTGTGGTATATCCTCTCCCATGAAGAGTGAAGATTGAGAATATTGTATTAGATTAGATTAAATTGTAAAGTTTATATAAGCAAATAAAAAGTAAAAAAAAAAAATCCTGTGCCCTCCTCAGTGCCCTCCTCAGTGCCCTCCTCCTTCTTTGCTCATCTAAAGTCAGTAGTATAGCTATCAGCATGGATGCCACTGGCATGTTGGCATACAGTTTGTTGGGCAACACGTGTGACTGCTGAGCTCCTCACTAACAGTGTTGCTTTACAGTAGGTGACTGGGATATTGTGTCAATCTCGCTCCCTTTCTCGGCGAGATTGACCACCTACGAGCCCCATCGCGGGAGCCAGCGCCGAGCTGGCTTGCCGCGATGGAGACAAAGCCGTCATAGAAGCGTCGGGAATCCGACGCGGATTCCCGCCAATTCTACACGTGGGCGGAGTTTGTTATGAATCCTGAAGGAGAAATCCCCGCCGGATTTTTAAAGAAAAATCCGGCATGGGTTCCCCCCTCAGGAGCATAACGGGCCCTTAGGTCGGTTATGGGTTGTAAGGAGACCCCCTACGCCGAAAAAAACGGCGTGGGGGTCCCCCCACAATCCATAACAGACCCGTATCCAAAGCACGCCGGCCGGCCGGTCAGGAAGGGAGTGGGGGCGAGCGAGCGCCCCCCCCTCCTGAGCCGTACCGGGCAGCATGCCCTCAACGTGGGGGGGTCAGGTGCTCTGGGGCAGGGGGCGCACTGCGGCCCCCCACCCCAGAGCACCCTGTCCCCATGTTGATGAGGACAGGGCCCCTTCCCGACAACCCTGGCCGTTGGTTGTCGGGGTATGCGGGCGGGAGGCTTATCGGAATCTGGAAGCCCCCTTTAATAAGGGGGCCCCCAGATACCGGCCCCCCACCCTAAGTGAATGAGTATGGGGTACATTGTACCCCTACCCATTCACCTGCAAATACAAAGTGTAAACACAAATAAACCACACAGGGTATTGAAATATTTTATTAGTTGGCCGCCGGGGGGGGGGGGGGTGTATGATCGCTTTTATAAAAGCGCCCCCCTCCGGCGGGCTTCTGTGGGGGGTGGGTGCCGCCGTCTGGTTCTCTTCCGCCGCCGGGGGGCGCTTTGATAAAAGCACCCACCACCCGGCGGGCTTCTTTCGAAGTCTTCGGCGGCGGGGGGGTCTTCTCCCACTCTCCGGGGTCTTCTCCCGCTCTCCGGGGGTCTTCTCCCACTCTCCGGGGTCTTCTCCCGCTCTCCGGGGGTCTTCTCCGCTCTCCGGGGGTCTTCTTCTTCTTCAGGACTCGCCGCCGCTATCTTCGTGTGTTAGCTCAATTACTAGCGGCGGGGGCCCCTCTTCTGCGACGTCGGCGTCTTCTTCTTCTTCTGCTGTCCAGATGTTGACGCGACGCATCCTTCCGCTGTTATGCCGGGCGCGCGGCTCGCAGCGAAATATATAGGCCTGCTACCTACCCACGTGATACCTACCGGAGCATGATGGGACTGCGACGTCACAAGACAGGCCTATATATTTCGCTGCGAGCCGCGCGCCCGGCATAACAGCGGAAGGATGCGTCGCGTCAACATCTGGACAGCAGAAGAAGAAGAAGACGCCGACGTCGCAGAAGAGGGGGCCGCCGCCGCTAGTAATTGAGCTAACACACGAAGATAGCGGCGGCGAGTCCTGAAGAAGAAGAAGACCCCCGGAGAGCGGAGAAGACCCCCGGAGAGCGGGAGAAGACCCCGGAGAGTGGGAGAAGACCCCCGGAGAGCGGGAGAAGACCCCGGAGAGTGGGAGAAGACCCCCCCGCCGCCGAAGACGTCGAAAGAAGCCCGCCGGGTGGTGGGCGCTTTTATCAAAGCGCCCCCCGGTGGCGGAAGAGAACCAGACGGCGGCACCCACCCCCCACAGAAGCCCGCCGGAGGGGGGTGCTTTTATAAAAGCGATCATACACACCCCCCCCCCCCCCGGCGGCCAACTAATAAAATATTTCAATACCCTGTGTGGTTTATTTGTGTTTACACTTTGTATTTGCAGGTGAATGGGTAGGGGTACAATGTACCCCATACTCATTCACTTAGGGTGGGGGGCCGGTATCTGGGGGCCCCCTTATTAAAGGGGGCTTCCAGATTCCGATAAGCCTCCCGCCCGCATACCCCGACAACCAACGGCCAGGGTTGTCGGGAAGGGGCCCTGTCCTCATCAACATGGGGACAGGGTGCTCTGGGGTGGGGGGCCGCAGTGCGCCCCCTGCCCCAGAGCACCTGACCCCCCCATGTTGAGGGCATGCTGCCCGGTATGGCTCAGGAGGGGGGCGCGCTCGCTCGCCCCCACTCCCTTCCTGACCGGCCGCCGGCGTGCTTTGGATACGGGTCTGTTATGGATTGTGGGGGGACCCCCACGCCGTTTTTTCGGCGTAGGGGGTCTCCTTACAACCCATAACCGACCTAAGGGCCCGTTATGCTCCTGAGGGGGGAACCCATGCCGGATTTTTCTTTAAAAATCCGGCGGGGATTTCTCCTTCAGGATTCATAACAAACTCCGCCCACGTGTAGAATTGGCGGGAATCCGCGTCGGATCCCCGTCGCTTCTATGACGCACTCGCTGGAATGTGCTTTTACTATTCCAGCGAGTGCGAGATATCGGCAGCCTGTCGCCGAGATTCAGCGCGATGCTGACGTGCTTAAAACACATTCTCGGCGGCAGGCACTGTATCTGACATGTAGACGATTTTTCTCTTTTTAGACCAGCTTTTATATGGTCTAATTTTAGACAGGACATTTTGCTGTTGCGCACACTGCGTAGCCTGCGCTGCCCCAACGTTCTTTTGTGGATCCCCGTAAGTCCCTCATTAGCATATTTGACTAGCAAATCAATGGTCTGTCTAGCGCAGTTTTGCGCGGACGGATGCGCCTGTCTAACGAAATTACGCTGGACAAAAAAAAGTAGATTTCTTGCGTATCTCGTTTTGGGGATGCCGTGCATTGAAACGCACGCGCACAATTAGACTTACGCCGCGCATCTCCTGTTACGCCGGCGTAATCGCTCTGTGAATCTGGCCCTATATCTTTTGCGCAAGCCAATCATACGCTTATTGCGATTTTTTTTACCACAAATATGTAGAATACATATTGTCCTAAACTGATGAAGAAATGTGTTTGTTAAAAATGTTTTTGGGGATATTTATTATAGCAAAATGTAAAAAATATATATTTTTTTAATTATCGTTCTTTTTTTGTTTATAGCGCAAAAAAATAAAAAAAACACAGAAGTGATAAAATACCATTAAAAGAAAGCTCTGTTTGTGAGGAAAAAAAGGACACACATTTTGTTTGGGTACAGCATTGCATCACTGCGCAATTGTCAGTTAAAGCAACGCAGTGCCAAAATATAAAAAGTGCTCTGGTCAGGAAGGGGGTAGAATCTTCTGGGGCTGAAGTGGTCAAAAGCGCCCAGATATTTGGCACAGTGTAAATCACCAATGTGAAGAAGGCATTTGACAGGGACTAACCATCCATATAAAAGGAAGCTTTATTAGGGGGTATTTCCATCGATCATATATGTGAAAGGAGTAGAAATGTAGGTGTGCTTTGACCATTAGTACGCAAAGGTCCAACATACTGTAGGCTGCTAGTAGCAAAGAGTGAAAAATATGCCTAATTTTAAGGCATAAATATGCCTAACATACCAGACACTCGTTGTGGATAAGATACGATATGTATTTTTAGGGGGAACACCTACAACCACACAGTTTTTTCCCTCATTAACATCTATACCAAACCCTCTGCTTTATTTACATACAATCGTAATCCCTGGTAGTGCTGTATAATGGGGCTGTGTGCATTTCAGAACTAGATGGACAGAAATAGACAGAGCTCAGCTTCAAATATGGTCTTGGATGTCAGAGAGATATACACCAATACTGTAAACCATCCTGCAAGCTGTAATTTTATATATTTGTAGATTTCGCATTCAAAAAATGTAAAGAGTAAAGCCCTGTACACACGGGCAGAATGTCGGGAGACATTTGCCGCTGCAAGAAATGCCGGCCAAAATTCTGCATGTGTATCTGTGTGTCCGCAAGCTGGGAAACCAGAAACTGACCATCTCCCGATAAGCGCTCTCAGCCAATAGCAGAGAGCAATGATCGAAGTGTTCTGACGGGGGACCACTGGATTAACCTTGCACGGTTAGTACAGTGTCTCTGACTGTAGCTGAAAGGTTTTTTTTTTGTGCAAAAAAAACAAACTGTAGTGTGTACTTGGCTTAATGTTAAATAAAATAAGATTTGTTTCACTTATCACTAATAATATCTAATATTTTTAACACCACCAGGTATTGTTTGAAAAATTGCGCACCAAATGATCTGGAGTGTGCTCTTAGCCCATATGCCTTGCAATACAAGCTGGTTTCACTTCCATTTGGCATCGCTGCTAACCAGGACTTAATTCGTTTGGTTGCCTATACACAAGATGGCATATTACATCCAAGAACAACTTTTCTGATCACTGATGAAGATTCTACAGTGCCATTTTCTATAAGAGAAGAAAACATGAAGGGCGTAGTATTTACCAACAGACCACTTAAAGAACCAGAAACCTACAGAATGAAAGTGAGGGCCTTATCATACAGCACAGATCGCACCATTGAATATCAGACTACTTTTATTGTTTATATTTCTGTGTCTCCCTATCCTTATTAAGGTATTTTACAGTTTTGATACCCTATAATTTAATATTGCAAAACATTCCGATGTAGAAAACAATTCTGAGAAATGAAATGCAATGACTGTAAATTGTAAATGTTTGCACTGTATCAATCACATGGAAGTATTAATAAGACAAGGTGTTGTAGCCCATAACAACCAAAGGGAATCCAGCAGTCACTAATCTGGTTCTAATAAACGACTCTTTGCTCTTAATTTGATTTAAAAAATATGAACAAATGTTACACCTTCTCTCTTCAGTTATAATGGAGAACAAGCAAAAATGTATGGTTGTATGTCACCAGCAAGTAGAATGGGATTTCCAGAGGCTCATAGTGTAAGAAGTATTTAATTCAGTACCAGAACAAGGTTTTTTAGCACCCAAGGTATAAATGCCAAAGTGTGCCCCTCCATGAGCTGTGTCTTATGCCGTGTATACACAATCATTTTTCGGGTTGTAAAAAATTACTTTTTTCTTTATGTCATTAAAAACGATCCTGTGTGGGCTTCAGAGCATTTTTCGGGTTCTGAAAAACGGGCAAAAAAAATTCCAACATGCTCTAGCGTTTTGAACGTTGTCGTTTTTCGGGTTGTAAAAAATGGTCACGTGTGGGCTTTAACGACGTGAAAAATCTGTGCATGCTCAGAAGCAAGTTATGAGACAGGAGCCCTCGTTCTGGTAAAACTAGCGGAATGGAATGGAGTTAACACATTCATCATGCTGTAACAGACAGAAAAGTGCAAATCGTCTTTTACTAACACAAAATCAGCTAAAGCAGCCCAAAGGGTGGCGCCATTCGAATGGAACTTCCCCTTTATAGTGCCATTGTACGCGTTGTACATCACCGCGCTTTGCTAGAGCATTTTTTTTTCACGATTGTGTGTAGGCAAGGCCATTTTAATGATCAAGTTGAAAAAAACGTTGTTTTTTCAAGAGCCTGAAAAAAGTAGTTTTTTACAACCCGAAAAATTATTGTGTGTACGCGGCAATAAAGTACAATCTCTTTTTCCTTGCCAGACCACATGAAATGGTCACTATCCATAATAGAAAGAAGTAAGGCTCACTTTCAGACATTCAAATATTGCACTAAGTAGCACTACAGCAAAATAAGCTTGTCACTATTTAGTGAGAGTGCCTAGTAACTTCCTACAATGTTGGATGCCACCTGTGATTATCTGTGGCAGAAGTTTTTATGTTTAGTCAGTGTCAAAGTTGTGTAATCTCTCAGGGCCCATTCACACATATAGGTGTTTGGTGTACATAACACATGCCGCTGGCTTGTTCATGTGTGCTGTATGATGGGGTGAAGCCTATGTTAGAGATGGCAGGCACTATTACTTGCAAACCACATATATAGTCTAGGAGAAAGGGGTGGTGGGGCGGTTATTGCATTAAGAGTGCAATGCTGGTAATTTTCGGTCTATTTCTTTGTTCAGTGTCTTCTTTACCTATATGACAAAAATGCTCTAAAAACACACTTGTGTCTTTTTCAATAAAACATTTACTTGATTAAACAAAACCTGCCAATTTCTTTGCTATTAAGAAGTCATTTCAGTCTGTTCTGTGTATTATGTAATGGCTAAAGATTTGACAGGTCAAACAAAATGTGTCTGCTTCCGCAAACAGATGCACTTGGTAGAAGACGGATTTATCAGACAGAAACTAATTATGGCCTGACCCATTAGGATGAGAGAATGTCTCACAACTATAAAATATGATTTGCTCATGAGTTTAAGTCTGCAAAAAATTTGCCTAGCTTTTAAATTCTGAATAGTATCTGAAGAATTACATTAAGAGTTAAAAACATTACTGGCTTTCTAAATTTTACATCAAAGAATAAAATGCAAATATATTAAAAAAAATTACATATACACTGTTTGGTTTTAATCCATTAGCACAGACTTGTAACCACAGGTATTGGTGGGGTCCTGAAAAAAATATTACTTTTATTACTTAAGTGGAGCAAGACATGACAGAAAACATTGAATGATGATTTGCTTCCACATAGATTGGGCAATTAAGCAGCAAAAGCCAACAAGACCAGGAAACCAGAAGTCTCTGCTCTGACTCAATACATTACATGAACAGGGGGAGTCATTGGGTGTCATGAGCACATCTGGTCATCGACGCAGCAGTAACAAAATGCACTTTGATGTCACCAATTGCATCATGTACTGAACTTATGACACCATCGTGTGGTTCATTTTCTGTATGTTTTTGAAATTCATTCCATAATGCGACCTCCAGTTTTGTTAGAAATGTGGCTGAAAACTATACCCAGCGATTTTCCCAGAAGACAAGGTCTGTCATGCCAAAAACCTGATGATAAATGCCAAGGTAGAACACTTCAAACACACAGAGAGATAGAGGTCAAAAGAAGAGTATATCCTGGTAGGATGAGGAAGGAGAGGCAGAATTAGGAATGTTAAGCTCAGAATCAATAATTCAAAAATGGTCTATAGTTAAAAAATAAGTTATGGAAGGGAGATAAGTATCAGGCTGTGTACTCACCAAAGCCGAGATGCCGAGGGTGGCCCACCGTTGCGACCCGGCGCCGACCGTCCCCTGGAGTTGGGACAGGGGAGGTGAGCCCCGGGAGGCACCAGCGCCAGTGAGTTCCGGGTTGGTAGCTGGGATCCTGGTGCAGACTGGAACTGAAGCTCCTCCTGATGGCGGTGAGCAGAGCAGGCAGCCGAGGAGCCACAAGACAGGTGCAAGGCAGGTAGCAGAAGCTGTACTGAAGAACTGTGGAGCAGGTAACTGGAGGGGTACTGGGCAGGTGCAAGCGGATCAGACTGAGAACAGGTCCAGAGAGCAAGCCGAGGATCAGGGGTTGGAGAGGTCAACAAGTCCAAAGTCAAGCCAGAAGTCAGGGATTATAGAAGACAGCGTATCCAGGAACAAGAGCCAAGGTCAACTTCAGGGCGAGAGGAGAGTCGTACGGAAGGCCAACTTCAGGGCGAGAGGAGAGTCGTATGGAAATCCGGGTCAAAGGTTCAGGTAATCGGCAGAGAGTCCAAGCACAAGCTGAAGACAAACCAGCAACCTGCCATAAGAACAACAATAAGATAGCATTGCTACATATGTTGTACAATTAAAAACAGAGGTCCTAAACACCTTCCCTACCAAGTCATTGTAAAATGACGTCGGCGGGAACCCTCCCTCCCTCTGGTCATATGACATCCTGAGCTTCCTGGGCGGCTAGGGGGCGCGCGTGCTCCCGACAAATCTATCGTGACCCGGTGGCCGCGATGTTTGCCGGGCACCCACGATTGCCAGCAATCACGGCAGGACCATGGATCTGTGTGTGTAAACACACAGATCCATGTCCTATCAGAGGAGAGGAGACCGATGTGTGTTCCCAGTACAGAGGAACACAGATCGGTCTTCTCCCCTTGTGAGTCCCCTCCCCCTACAGTTAGAATCACTCCCTAGGGAACATATTAGCCCCTTGATCGCCCCCTAGTGTTAACCCCTTCACTGCCAGTTACATTTACATAGTAATCAGTGCAATTTCATAGCACTAATCGCTGTATAAATGTGAATGGTCCCAAAAACGTTTCAAAAGTGTCCGATATGTCCATCGCAGATCACCGCAATTACTAGTAAAAAAAATTCAATAAAAAAAAATCAATAAATCTATCCCTTATTTTGTAGACTCTATAACTTGCGCAATCAATCAATTTACAAAAAATATGTTGAAGAATATGTATCGGTCTAAACTCAGGAAACATTCTACTTTTGTTTATAGCGCAAAAAATAAAAACAGCAGAGGTGATCAAATACCACCAAACAATAGCACTATTTGTGGGAAAAAAAACATAAAGATTTAATTTGGGTATAGTGTTGCATGACTGCTCAATTGTCATTCAAAATGCGACAGAGCTGAAAACTAAAAATTGGTCTGGGCAGGCAGGGGGTGAAAATGCTGTGTATTGAAGTGGTTAAGCTGGCCATAAACTATACAATCAGATTCTACAATATTCTTTAGTTTTACCAAAACTAAGTAATATGGGGATGTATCTAACTATATCAAATTGTGCAGGCACTGGCACTACCTAGTTCATGGTAGGCCTATTTAGTACCAGTGCTTTTTTTCAGGGGGAACTTGGGGGAACTCAGTTCCACCACCTCTGGCTCAGACCCTTTGGTGCCTGCTCACCACAATCAATTTTAAACACAGAAGTCTGGTTTTTGTGTTTACAAGTGATAGCTCTGCACTCTGTGTGTAACCCCCTGAACTCTGCACCCTTTAAAACCCTTCTACTGTTTGTGATATCTGAATGGGATCGTGGTTGGGTTCCTGCACCTATTTTCCGAGAAAAAAAGCTCTGTTTAGTACAGTATTCAGAGGTGTCTAAACACATCAGCAGCATTGTTCAACACCTTACTGTGCCTGAATTCCATGCTGTTCTAACAGGCAAGGATCCAACTTCTGTGTAGCATTTGATCATTCTTTCACCAGAGGATGTATAATCCTAACTGATAACAAGGTAGGTTAGGTTAAATGAGTACTGGGGACATCGCGTGGTTTGACCGATATAGTTTGGAATTAAATTAAACATTTCACTTTAGAATAGATGACATTATTATAAATGCTTCAACCACTCTGGAACACGATAATATTCTATGCTGTTACCAAAAAAGATAAAACATCAAGGTCATCAAAGAAAGACTTTACTACAGAGAGATGAATTACATACACTAAAGTCTTATGCCCTGTACACACGATCGGATATCTGATGGAATCTAATCTGATGCATTTTTTCATCGGATATCCGATGAAGCAGACTTTCATCAGTCTTGCCTACACTCCATCAGTCAAAAATCCAACCGTGTCCAAACGCAAACAACCGCAAACAGTCAATTTGCACAACCGCAAACTCCCCATTTGCACAAGGTTGGATAGCAAGCTAGCCATGTCCCGTATCTTGTCCTCACTGACGTCATTGTCATGGATATGCAATAGTCTGGCAGCTTACCTGTCTCCATCTGTCCATTAAGAGGCCTGACCCTGTTGTGGTTACCTTCTTATTTCCTCTCCTTCCTGTATGGCCCCACCCAGGCCATCCCAGGAAGTCTATATTAACTGTTGCACAATGTAGAGAATACGATTTCCTATCATCTGTACCCAGTCTTGCCAGCTCTGAGCAATCTTTTTATTGTTCAGGGAAATAAAACAGACTTCCAGATAAAATTTAAAGTCCTTGCTTGACAGGTTATTTACATATCTCGTGCACATACACAGCTTCTGTAAAAAGTGCTCAATTCACATCCCCCTCTCCTCTTCCCTCCAGCTCTATGTATATTCTGATGGCTGTTGCATTTTTTCATGGCACTGAACTGTGACTCACCCCATATTTTGAAAACATTTAATCAAAACACAGGGAAGGGGATATGAATTGTGCACTTTTTTTCAGAAGCAAGGACGTTGGTTTTTATCTGGAAGTCTGTTGTATTTCACTGAACAATAAAAGAGGATTTCTCAGAGCTGGATTAACTCTGCGTGGCAAGACTGGGCACAGATGATAGGAAATCTTATACTCTACATTGTGACATTAAAAAAAAAAATCATTTTTTGGGGTTTACATCCACTTTAAGTTCCTGTCTGCAGTGTGCTACAATTATCTTCCTGTGTACCGTTTTTGGCTTGTCCCTGACTTCTCCTGTTTACCTGTGCCCCTGACCTTTTGCCTGTCCCTCGGTTACCCCTGTCTGCCTGTTGCCCTGACCTTGGCTTACCCATCACTACCGTTTGTCCTGCTTGATGCTTCCCCTCTCTCCCTGCGGAGTGTGACCTAGGGGATCCCAGGGGTCCCGACTTGGATCCAGATGCGGTGAAGGCCATCCTCACCACTAGAGGCTCTGGTAAACACAAAGCTGGGTCTTAGACTCCGTGCCCTTGGCGATCTTGGGTTCACGCTTCCTCTCTGATAGCAGCAGTCAGCTATAGGGTTCACTACCCTGTGGTGCATCCCTGACCCCAACGGGGTGCACTTGTCACCTGGCCACAGGTGACCTGACAGTCATTGAATGTCTCTTCCTCCACCCAGCCACGTACAACACCAAGGGTCCCTGAAAGGTAACAACAAGCCCCCTGGGATGCCTGCTGTGGTTGGTCTTCCACCTCCTCAATGCCACCTTCCTCCTCTGACTCCTCTTCTTCAGACTCCTCTCTCTGCGTTGCCGCAGGTCCAGCAATCGACGACGACAAACCTGCTTCTGGTGGTGATGGTGACCACAACTCTTTTTCTTCATGCTCACCTACGGCCTGATCCAGCACTCTTCGCAGGGCACTCTCCAGAAAAAAACGCATATGGGATGAGGTCGATGATGTTGCCTTGAGTTTGACTGACCAGGTTTGTCACCTCCGCAAAAGGACACATGAGCCTACAGCCATTGTGCATGAGTATTCAGTAACGCGGCCAAAAAATACTCAGCTCTGCAGAGGCTGTCCTCTTTTTTTTTTTAATAAAAAAAAATCTGTTCTTAACAGTTTAATCTCTGTTTTGTCCCCTATCAGGGGCCGGGTATGGAATAGATTTTAGGAACCGGGAGATGGAAAAAGATGCTTGGTCGGTCCTCTTACTTCCAATTTGGGGCACTGCGTGTACGGCTTGCAATGTACTGTGCCACCAGATATGAGTGGTGTTTTTAAGTAGTACTATTCCTATCAGTTAAATCCCTGTTACGTCCCCTATCAGGGTCCGGTCTATGTAATAGATTTTAGGAACCGGGAGATGGAAAAAGATGCTTGGTTGGTCCTCCTACTTCCAATTTGGAGCACTGCGCGTGCGCCGTGCAATGTACTGTGCCACCAGATATGAGTGGTGTGTTAAGTAGTACTATTCCTATCAGTTTAATCCCTGTTACATCCCCTATCAGGGGACATGTATGGAATAGAGTTTAGACAACTGCAAAGAGTTGTCAATAGTTGACACACACATTAGATAGATTTGTTTTGTTGTACTATGAGTGCAAGCTACTGTAACACCAGATATGAATGGCACTATGCACTGGCAGAAGTGGGCACAGTATTTGCTGTGAGCCTGACACACACATTGGCAGGCAACTGACTGCTAGTCTATTACAGTAAAAAAAAAATGTTTTTTTTAAATGTAATCTACTGTGACACCAGATATGAGTGGTGGCACTGGGCAAGTGGGCACAGTATATGCTGTGAGCCTGACACACACACTGGAGGGCAACTGACTGCTATTATATTGCAGTCAAAGTTGTTGTTGTTTTTTTTTTAATGTAATCTATTGTGACACCAGATATGAGTGGTGGCACTGGGCAAGTGGGCACAGTATACATTGTGAGCCTGACACACATGCTGGCAGGCAACTGAGTGCTATTCTATTACAGTCAAAACATTTTTTTTTTAATGTAATCTACTGTGACACCAGATATGAGTGGTGGCACTGGGCAAGTGGGCATAGTATACACTTTGAGCCTGACACACACGCTGGCAGGCAACTGCAATTAGATTACAGAGGAAAAAAAAAAGCAGACTGATGTACTATCCCTAAAAATGGCTTTTTGGGGTGCTGTCAGGACGCTGTCCTTACAGCAGAGATCAGATGAGTCTTTTAGGACTGGAGTGGACACTGAATACACTGGCCTAGCTATCGATTTCCCTATTAAATCAGCAGCAGCTACACTATACCTCCTCTCACTAAGACTGCAGCTTCCGAATGAATCTAAAATAGGATGCTGTCCAGGAGGTGGGTATGCTGCTGATTGGTTGGAATGTGTCTGCTGACTGTGAGGTACAGGGTCAAAGTTTGCTCAATGATGAGGAATAGGGGGCGGACCGAATGTTGCATATGTTCGCCCGCCGCCGCGAACGATAACAAGCTATGTTCGCCGGGAACTATTCGCCGGCGAATAGTTCAGGACATCTCTATCGAGCATGTGTCGACTTGATTCTAAGCATGAGTGGATTTTTGACTGATGGACTTCCACACAGACGATCGTTTTTTTCTATTGTTTTTTTATCCATAGGAAAAATGTAAAACATGTTCTATTCTTTTCTCACCGATGGAAAACAAACCGATGGGGCCCACACACGATCGGTTTGTTCGATCGTGTGTACAGGGCTTTAGAGGGGACAAAAATTACAAAAGTTCTCTTACCTTCTGTTTGGAAGAAAATCTGCTTGTGAACTGAGTCAGCAAAAAATAAAAATAAACCAAAAGCATTTTGAGACTTGAACATAATGGAAAATGTTTGTAGCTGTTTGACCAAACAGGAACATGATGGCATTCTGCACAGTTCTGGAGGAAAAAGATACATCCTGGAGAAAGAAGTGAAATAGTTTCAGCACTTTAGAACTTAAAGTATATCTAAACCCAAAAGCAAACGTTTTATATATTGCAGCTTACCAGTTTCTTTTTTTCTTTTATCTTCACCTGGTGATTGGTAAGTCTGTTGTTTTTCAAAATTTCTTAGAGGTTCCTTATGCCTCATATACACAGTCAGACTTTTGACCGTGCAAAAGTGAGACGTGAGTTCGTCGGAAAGAAAGAGAACAAGTTCTCTATTTAAGGTCCATCGTACTTCCGAGAATAAAAGTCAGATGGGGGCTACACACGGCCGAACTTTCCGAAAAAAAAAAGCCTGTCGGACGTGTACGAGGCATGAGAGGTTTGAGACATACCATTTCATATTGACAATAGTGCTTACAGCGGTGAGCTTTAATGTATGTGAAACCTTTTTACTTTCAAAGGTTCTTATTGTCATAAGAGAAAAAAAAAATAAGAAACAATACATAAAACAACCATTCCTGCAAACATCAGAAATAAAAGAAACAGAACATTAGAGATATGGACTCATGGTTAACTACTGGGTGAGACCCACGATATAAACAAAGGCAGATCTGATTCAGAAATGAAAGGGATGCGTAAAGAATACAAACCATAAAAATACAAAAGCCCCAAGGATCAACCCTTTAGATTCAAAGGAAAGGAGGCCTTCCGACCACCCCCCTGGCTAAGAATGCCTCATAAGAGATCCCAACTCTGTCACTATAGGCCCAGGAGAGTAGGATCACCGAAGGACCCCCAACCACCAGCACCCCAAAGGGGACTCACTGTGCAAGTGGGTGGGGACACCCCGGACAACCCCACACCGGAAAGGAACCACAAATACATAGAACATCTCCAAACATAATGGTGCAGGAATGAAAGCCACATTAAACATTACTACTAAAGGAGAAAACAAATAAAAAGAGAGGGAGAAAAGAAAGGGAGAGCTCAAAAAAAGAAGGGAATAAAGGGAAAAAGAGTAAGAAGATAGAAAGAGAAAGTGGGAGTAGGGGAATGAGGGGGTGAATGCACGACGGGAAGAGATCATCCGGACAAGCTAAAAATAATCCTAACAAAAAATTGACCTAGGTTCCCGGGATGAGCGATATACCCAAAAACTGAGCCCAAGGACTCCAGATCAATTCAAAACCAGGCATTGAGTCATTCAACATGGCGGCCACCTTTTCCTGGCACATGATCCAGGAGATCTTCCTGAATGCCGCCTTACCAGAGACGTATGTGAAACCTTTATCCCAAAACACAAACTTCTTGAAAAGTGTGAGCTGGAGTTAGGCTTTAGGTGTCCTTTTATGAAGCAGTGAAATCTATTCACTGCTTCGTTCCCCGGCATTCACAGAGGAGATTTTTCTCCTCTGTGTGCCTGTTTATGAAGCAGAGAAGATTGCTTCACCCTTGGAGGAGTGAAGTGATCTACCAACGCTTCAAACAGTGGAGAACGGCCCCTGATACTGGAATCTTGTGAGACTTTACGAGATTACAGTACCTGAAATTCACTGAAACACGGAGATGTCAGTTTATTGAGCAGTGATAAATTATCATCGCTCAGTACACTGACAGACGGCGTAGTTAATGTAATTAAAATAACAAGTCCCCCTACATAATATATATGTATACACACACACTATATATACATGTATATACACACACATTATATATATATATATATATATATATATATATATATACACATGAACACATTATATATATGTATGTATATATATGCATACACATAAATATTACAGGGGGACATAGTTACAGTGTTGAGGCATCTGAACGAGGTAGAAGGAAGTTAAAAATCTCCCTTCTTCCTCCTCAGAACCCCTGGGATTCCCTCTTCACTCCCTGATTCACCACCTCGAGGAAGTGTGAATTCTGACACAGATCACCAGTGAAGCTCTCACATCACAGCTTCATAAACTGGCCGTTACTGTGTCAGTCTATGAGACTTCTCTGTGTGTGGAGATAATCGGCGGGAGAACAAATTCAAACACTTCTCCCCCCGATTATCTCTGTTTCATAAACTGTTTATGGGCTGTGATCAGTGGTGATCCTTGGGATCACTGTTGATCACTGCTTCATAAACGGACACCTGAGTGCCTGTTTTTGAAGCTCTGTAGATCAGTTCTCATGTTGAGATAAGCAGCGATCTACAAACGCCTGAAAACTCCTGAGAACGTCTTCTTTCACTATAATCCCGTGTGATGTAGTGGGATTACAACACGAGGAAGTGAAAAATACAAAAGTTGAACACGAATCAGCACACATTATACACCACATATTAATAAAATAATAAAGTTACATTTCCACCAAACAATATACATTAACCTAATTATTAAAAAACATTGGGCCAGATTCACAGAGCGATTACCCTGGCGTTACAGGAGATGCGTGGCGTAAGTCTAAATTTGCGCATACGTTTTGATGAGCCGCATCCCCAAAACGAGATACGCAAGAAATATACTTTTTTTTGACCGGCGTAATTTCGATAGACCGGCGTATCCGTCCGCGCAAAACTGCGCTAGACACACCATTGATTTGCTATTCAAATATGCAAATGAGGGAGTTATGGGGATCCACAAAAGAACGTTGGTGCAGCGCAGGCTACGCGCTGTGCGCAACAGCTGCACATCCTGTCTAAAATTAGACCATATAAAAGGTGGTATAAAATTAGACAATCCGTCTACATGTCAGCTAAAGCAACACTGTTAGTGAGGAGCTGAGCAGTCACACTTGCTGCACAACAAACTTTATGCCAAGATGCCAGGGGCATCCTTGCTCATAACTATACTAATGACTTTAGAGGAGCAAAGAAGGAGGAGGGCACGGAGGAGGGCACGGGAGAGGATATACCGCACACGCATAGACCTCTTTGGCATGAGTGATTCTGAGGTGTATCGCATCTTCAGAATCACCCCTCATGCCATCCTGGAATTAACCATAACCCTGCAGGATGACATCACCAGCCGAACACACCGCTCACATGCAGTGCAGCCACTGGTCAAGGTCATGGCAACACTCCATTTCCTTGCCAGCGGCTCTAAGAACAAGTGGAGTGGTGGCTGGGATGTCACAATCCTCCATGAGCAGATGTGTGCACCAGGTTATCCCTGCAATCCTCAGACGCATGGCCAACCATATCATCAAACCCACCACTAAGGACCTGCGGCTGAAGGCAATGACAGATTTCTACAGAATTGCCAGATTCCCACGCACCGTGGGGGCCATTGATTGAACACATGTGGCACTCCAGCCCCCCCATGAGACAGAGCACATATACCGCAATCGGAAGCATTGGCATTCCATCAACATACAGGTGACGATAAAGAAATAAATATTTCCGCGCCAAAAACCTTAAATGAGGTGAACTTCACCTAGGTGAAAATATTACAATATACTTTAGTGGTGTGCTGCTCCTCGGTTGTATAGTGAGTGACTATAATATGTGAAAATAAAGAACGATAGAGGGCGCCACTGGGACTATAAGAGAAACCTCACTCACAATTCATAGTGTGGATAAACATATAGCATCCGTGAATAAAGACATCAATAACTATATTACTGTGGTGGATACAACAAATGCTAATTAGAAAATAATATACAATAAAATAAACCTCAGTGGAGTAATAATTTCTAGTGTATAGTAAGTCAAACAAATAAAAGTCCAAATAATGTCCCAGAAAAATTAGGTAGATATACAAAAACAAGATGGTCTTCTTGGTGCAGAGTGCAATCTTGATTGGGCAAGGTCTGTGAACAGATCTGTGACAAGATTGTAATGTGCTGGTTCTGGGGTGTGAGGGAAACCTTCACCAAAAGGATTGTTCGTGGTCCACCAAAAGTGCTGGGGAAATACTATATTCTTACCAGATAATATGACCTCTCTGTTACAAGTAGGTCAGATAAGCAGGACAGGATAAGTGCCTGTTACACTTGAGGCATGCTGGATCACGCTGGAACCCCAGTAGTACTGAGTATGCTCATGTGTGGATAGAAAAATCCACTCCAATCCTTCAGAACCAGCACATTACAATCTTGTCACAGATCTGTTCACAGACCTTGCCCAATCAAGATTGCACTCTGCACCAAGAAGACCATCTTGTTTTTGTATATCTACCTAATTTTTCTGGGACATTATTTGGACTTTTATTTGTTTGACTTACTATACACTAGAAATTATTACTCCACTGAGGTTTATTTTATTGTATTATATTTTCTAATTAGCATTTGTTGTATCCACCACAGTAATATAGTTATTGATGTCTTTATTCACGGATGCTATATGTTTATCCACACTATGAATTGTGAGTGAGGTTTCTCTTATAGTCCCAGTGGTGCCCTCTATCATTCAGGTGATAGACGATGCCCAAGGCCTCATATGGCACGTTCGTGCCAAACACCCCAGATCCAGCCATGACAGCTTCATATACAATCAGAGCCCCATCCCAATGGAATTCGAACAGAACGTGCATGGGGACATATGGCTGGTTGGTGAGTGACATGGGTGGCAGGCATGACTGCCCCCCCCATGATGCACACATCACAAGGGGCACATGCATGACTAACATCCTCCTGTCTTTTCCCTTACAGGTGACTCTGCATATGCACTGGGACCCCATCTCATGACTCCTATCCAGAACCCCCAAACCCCAGGAGAGGAAAGATACAATGAAGCCCACGCCCAAGCACCTGCAGTGGTGGAGCGCACCTTTGGCCTCCTGAAGTCACGTTTCTGATGCCTGGATAAGTCTGGGGGGACCCTGTTGTATTCCCCAAACTTCGTGTGCCAGATCATCGGTACATGTTGCATGCTGCACAACTTCACAGTGAGAAAGGGCCTGCAGATTGACATACGTGATGACCTGACCCCTGAACCAGAGAATCCCCCCTAACCGAGGCTACCCCATCTTCTGAGGGAAGAGCAGCCAGCAGGGCCATCTTAATAGCATCATGGGCCCCTGGGCAAAGTAATGCTATGGGGCCCCTACACGCTTGCCCCCTACTCTCCGCCACCCATCCTGTCACCAGATTCAGCATGTCACGTGCCACCCATCCCGTCACCAGATTCAGAACTGGGTGACAGCAGAGGGATTGGGCAACAGCAGGGCAGAGGGTTTGGGTGACGGCAGGGCAGAGGGACTGGGTGATGGCAGGGCAGAGAGACTGGGTGACAGCAGGGTAGAGAGACTGGGTGACAGTAGGGCAGAGAGACTGGGTGACAGCAGGGCAGAGGGACTGGGTGACAGCAGGGCAGAGGGACTGGGTGACAGCAGGGCAGAGGGACTGGGTGACTGGAGGGCAGAGGGACTGGGTGGCAGCAGGGCAGAGGGACTGGGTGACTGGAGGGCAGAGGGACTGGGTGGCAGCAGGGCAGAGGGACTGGGTGGCAGCAGGGCAGAGGGACTGGGTGGCAGCAGGGCAGAGGGACTGGGTGGCAGCAGGGCAGAGGGACTGGGTGACTGGAGGGCAGAGGGACTGGGTGGCAGCAGGGCAGAGGGACTGGGAGAAATTGGGTTGAAAAATTACACTCAGGACAGTGCTACAGGAAATCCAGATACCATCAGGGCTTTTTTTCTGGGGGAACTTGGGGGAACTCAGTTCCACCACCTTTGGCTCAGACCCTTTGGTGCCCGCTCACCACAATCACTTGTAAACACAGAAGTCTGGTTTCTGTGTTTACAAGTGACAGCTTTGTAACCCCCTGAACTCTGCACACTGTATGTAATGCAATTCTGGTATTTAATGCCCCTTTAAGACCCTTCTACTGTTTGTGAAATCTGAACGGGTCGTGGTTGAGTTCCTGTACCTATTTTCTGAGAAAAAAAGCTCTGGATACCATCATTATCAACTACTGTAATAGAACTTTTTTACGTCTAAAGATAGAAGTAATAAAGATGACAAAGCTCAAGATGCTGTCTGGTTTTTCATGTAGCTCTGTCCTGAGTGTAAGAAATCGAGCAGAGCATGTTTTAATCCAATTTGTCTCAGTCCAGTAGCTGCAAAAAAAGAAAACAGCATTTTTAGAGGCTTTTTTTTTTTTACCTTCATGTTGCTCTGCCCATTAAGACCGTGCGATCATCCTTGAGGCCGGAGACTCCACCCCCAGTGACAGACGGGGTCACCCCTTGCCTGACCACACCCCCTCACGAGTCCCGACCATTGACAGTGAAGGAGGCGGTGCCAGCTCATCGGGACCAATCAGAGCTTCTAGCCGCCAAACAACTCTGCAGCTGGGGGAGTCGGGGAGGGATCAGTGTACTGGTATCATGCGATAGTTCCCTCCCCGCACCCCTGCGCGATTCCCGGCCGCCCGCAGCATACATTTGCTCTTCACCTCCAGTACACACACCTGTAGGTAGCGGTGCGCTGGCCCTGCTTAGGGCCCTAGGTTAACGTGTCGGGGGGTCCTTATCAGGCTGTTGTCCCGGGGATGGTGCGGTTAGGCCAGATGGCCCAGCACCCTCCTGCACATCTGTGGATGACACAAAACATTCACAGGTTGGAGGATCCACACACTTGCCACATATTCCTTCCCCCCCCCTCCCCCACACATGCTACACACCAGATAGGAAACAAAAAACCTTACCTGGAATCACGGCTTCATGACTGGAGTCATAGCCAGGCAGGCCCTCCACTTGTTGTCTATTAAAGGTGTGGGCCACCGCACGCTCCTCCACTGTCAGCCTAATAGGGCATGGTGGGCCCCCTCCAGTGCTCCTGGCATAGGCTGCCATTTTGGCCAGCTTCTTTCGGACCACACGCCGGAGGTCATTGATTTTCTTTACGACCGGGTCTCCCCCCCCCCCAATGCATTTACCTGGTCAGTAATGTTCTGCAAAATCTCCTTCTTCCTGGCCGGGGTGGTGTTGGCACTCTCCGGGCCGTGAAGGAAACGCCCATATTGGGTAAGGGCCCGGGCAATAATTTGTTTCTCCCCCAAAGAAAAATTGCTCTTCCGCTTCCTCTCAGTCATACTCTTACAACAACTCTCTCCCAAACAATCACCAAAAATCACTCACAAAAACAAGCAGGAAAAATCAAGCAACAAAACAAACAAACAAAATCTATCAACCAAAAAGTCTCACAACCAGTCACTAAAAAACACTATCAAATATATTCTACAAACAGTCAACAAATATCACAAAGACAAGTCACAACGCAACAAACAACAGAACAAAAGCACCTTGCTGTATAGGAAGGGATACAAAGGGATGTACTTTTGCAAAGGAAGTGCGTTTGTGTCTGTCTATTTATGCTGTCTGCGTAGTTCACTAAGTTGCCCGGGACCACTTCCAATTTCACTGATTGCGCCGTTCCCGAGTTGTGAGCATGCGCACAGAGGTGCTGACCATGGTCTGCTTCATGTGCGCATGCGCGAGCCGGCCGGCCCTTCATTTGCATGGGGTCACGGCTCATTTCAATGAAACACGCCCATGCCCTTCCCAATTTGAATTACTCCGCCTTATGCCTCGGAATTAACGTTACACTGGTGCTAATTTCTGCGCAAATACTACAAGGATACGGTGATTGCGCCTCTACATTGTGCCGGTCTAACGTAAAGGAGGTGCGCTACGCTGGTCAAAATATGCACCAATGTACGTGAATCTGGCCCATTGTTTTTATCAATATTTAAAGCTCATACATGTGCCTATTTAAATGGTGTATAGTAAATGAATGGAATCCCACATATGTAATGCAGCTATACATCATTCATGTAAATGAAAAATACATCTATAATCATTACATTTTTTTTTTTAATAAAGTATACAAATATAAACACGTGCAACTGTAATAGCAGTCCATGTGTAAAACATATTTAAGGGTTTACAATTTTTTTTACTAATAAATAAAAAATTATATAAAAATTACTTTAATAATAACATTTTAATGCAGGTAGAATTATATATACTGTATATATATATGTGTGTGCATATATATATATATATATATATATATATATATATATATATTTATATATATATATATATATATATATATATATATATATATATATATATATACACATAGAAATAAACACACACATTTATATGCTATATGATGATATATGAATTTAAAAAGTGAAAATTCTGTCACAGATCGCCAGTGAGGTGCCGAGATCGCACCTTCATAAACTGGCCGTTTCTGTGACAGTCAGTTACAGATTCTCACTGTGCTGATATAATCAGTGGAGAACATGTTCTCCGCTGATTACCTCAGCTTCATAAACTGTTTATGACCTGAGATCAGCAGTGAGACTCGGGATCGCCGCTGATCTCACTTTCATAAACGGACACCTTAATTTGTTAGTCAAGTCTGTTTGAATCTACTATTGTGATATGGTGATGTAACGCATAGGGAGGAGGAGCCGTGATGTCTCGCTGCAACAGGAAGTGAGTAGAACACCATTTTGTTGGAGGTATCTGCATACTTAAGGGCACATACAGGAATTTTTTATTTATACATTATGTGAGTGGATTTTTTACATTTCACCAAAAATAAAGCTTGTAAACCCCGCTTTGTGATTTTTACCTACAGGTAAGCCTATAATAAGGCTTATCTGTAGGTAAAATAAATATCTCCTAAACCTGCACGGGTTTAGGAAATATTCACCCTGCATGCAGCCACAGTGGCGTCATCGGCGCATGCACTCTGAAGAACCAGGAAACCGTGCTGGATACTCAGAGCTTCTTGCCGGAACCAAGGGCTCCCACATGCATGTGCAGGAGTGACAGCTTCACAGCTCCATCCATTCACATTGCTGGAGCCCGCGATCCCTGAAGAAAGGATGCGTGAAGATTTCAGCCCTCTCAGCAGTGATCGGACGCCGCTGAGAGGGCTTCATTCTAAAGTGAGTATTTCATACGCTGCTAGTATGCAATGCATACTAGCACATTATGCCTTTATCTTGTAGTTTTTTTTTTCAGTGGTTTACAACTGCTTTAATATGCAACCAACACTATTAGTATTATTCTGTTCTGGGCTAAAATTGCAAGGAATAATTGAGATGACCCAGGATGGCAATGGATTGACTTCCAAAACCAATGAAGGAGACATAAAGAGGAACACAGAAACCCTATGATAAAAGTGTAATTGACCTGATAAATATTGGGTCCACCTTACAAGGTGAGAGCTGTATGACACTGGTGCTGTGTTAATAGTACTACAACACCAAGCAACTCCATAATACATTAAAAAAAATTATATATATATATATATATATATATATATATATATATATATATTGAGCAAAATTATAAATGCAAAACTCTTATGTTTGCTCCTATTTATCATGAGCTGAACACAAAGATCTATGACTTTTTATATGTACACAAAAGGCCTATTTCTTTCAAATATTGTTCACAAATCTGTCTAAAGCACTTCTCATTTGCCAAGATAGACCATCCACCTCACAGGTATATCCAGATGCTGATTAGACAGCATGATTATTGCTCAGGTGTGCCATAGGCTCGCCACAATAAAAGGCCACTCTAAAATGTGCAGTTTTATCACACAGCACAATGCTACAGATGTCGCAAGTTTTGAGGGAGCATTGGCATGCTGACTGCAGGAATGTCCACCTGAGCAGTTACCCTTGAATTAAATGTTAATTTCTCTATCATAAGTCATCTCCAAAGGTGTTTTAGAGAATTAAGCAGTACATCCAACCAGCCTCGCAACCGCAGACCACGTGTAACCACACCAGCCCAGATCCTCCACATCCAGCATCTTCACCTCCAAGATCGTCTGAGACCAGCCACCCGGACAGCTGTTGCAACAATCAGTTTATGTAACCGAAGAATATCTGCACAAACTGTCAGAAACCGGCTCAGGGAAGCTCATCTGCACGCTGGAGCCAATGGCTGCACTGCTATCAATCATCCAAAGATGAGGCCACAAGAGCTGGGGGAAACCAACGTGGGATTGCGCCCATGGAGATTCGGCCTCAGGTAAGTAAAACGGGGTCTAGGGGGGGGGGCTGTAACTATCAGATTTTTTTTTATAGGATGCCTTAAGGTGAAAAAAATGGGAGGCTTACAACACCTTTAATCCATGTCTTTTATATCTGCTTGGAGTTTAGCTTTATCTTCTGACTTCATTATCTCAGGGACATTTTTGATGAAATCTCTGAACCTTAGTTCTGGAATCCAAGGAATCCAACAAAACCTGCTGGAACACACAAAAATAAACTAGAACAGATGCTGTAGCAGGGGAGATCATTCTTTTGGAGTATATAAGACATGGACTAACTAAGTCCACCAGATTCTAATTATAATTAAAATATGACTTTCGCGGCCTGAATATGTTTTCTCCAAACCCATTTCCTAGAATTCATAAAGACTGGCACAGTCATATTTTGCAAAAGTGTTTTGCGTGTATTCATGTACCTGTCTATAAGGTGTATGTGAATTTGGTGCATGCTTCACCATTTTTAGAACGCACTCACAACACTTTCACAAAATCTGTCTGTACCAGGGCTCTCTCTGTATGCCAAAAGAGAGTTGGTCTTACTTAGATACTTTCATAAAATACAAACAGTTGGTATTTTATTTTGATTTTGACGCATTCATTGTGTACAATATAAAAGTGGCGTATTTTACTGGCTGATGGCTAAGAATTTCCTGAACAGCTTTAAAAACAGTCTTAAAAAAGTGTGTTTCTCCCCAGACAGACTAACTATTCCTCATGAACATACAATTCAGGAAGGTGGTTTCTAAATGTTTAACTCTTTGTTAGGACAGATAGTGTTAAAAATCTTCAGCTGATAATGAAGAACTGCAAACACAGTACAGACAGGGTTAATTATGTCAAAAATTACTCTATAGTACTCTATACTCTATAGTCCCCCTCCTATTTAAAAAGCAGGGAGAGCTTGTTAGGATTTTTAAGCAAGAAAAAGGATCTTAAACAGATGACCTGCAATTTTAGATTTGTTTAAGTTATACTATGTTAATGAAAACATGTAACAAATATGGTGTTATATCACTTTGTAAAAAGTAGAAATACACAAAGATTCTAAAGATCTAAAGTAAAAAACTAAAATATATTTTGGGTTTAGGTATACTTTATACATTTATATGTTACATTTATATGTTTTGTGCACTTTATACATTTATATTGTCAAATAATATTTACAAAAAATAAATGTTATATATATATATATATATATATATATATATATATATATATATATTTATAGAGAGAGAGAGAGAGAGAGAGAGAGATGTAGACATATACAGTATATAGATATATATATAGATATCTATATAGATAGATATAAATATCTATCTGTATATATATATATCTATCTATCTATATCTATGTATATATTACAAAATACCAATTACTAAATACATATTTATTCACTTACGATATACATCTGCTGGAGTAATGACTAAGGGGAAGTTTGCAGCAAGAAGTAGAGGTTGGATTTCATCACTCATTTGGTACATGCTGATCCTAAAACACCCATCTAGGCAACACCTATGTTCTGGCATCACAAATGTATCATGGCACTAAATATTTCCTACCAGTGTAAAATTTCTCAATGTGTTCCTAGTATCACACTAAAAAAGCAAATTCAGTCATCACTAGTGAATGATGGTCTGATGAAATCATACTATCTAAGCCGACTGACCAAAAAAATACACACCCATATCTTAGCACTTATTGGGACTTTCACTTCATATGTCATCCTTTCATCTCCTAAAATAAATAGTTTTTTCTAGAAATGAAACATTACTCATTTTAGGTGTGTTTTGCCAAAGGCAACACCTATTGCACTTGTCTTGTCCACATTGTAACCTAATTGTAACCTAATGCTGGTGGGAGAAATTGCATTTTTTTTCTGGTAAACGTAGAAATAGTCATTACCAGTAAATTATTAAAAACATTTGAAGGGATAAAAGTCTGGTGAAGAAGCTCAATGTGTTTCAATTTTTTTTTAGCCGGTTGTAAAGATCCAGGAATAAGCATAGTGTTTACTCAACTATGATATTAGCATTGGAGCTGAACAGTTTAAATACATTTACCTGAATTGTTTTGTCTACCTGAATTTTTAGTTAAGCTTGTAATCAAGCTTTTCTGCCAAACAGCAAGTTCAAGTCCTGGAACACTGCAGACCACATTAAAGTGTTTATAAACCCTTACAGACCACTTTAGGCTACAGGTAAGCCTATTAAAAAGGCCTAACCGTAGCTACTCAGGATATCTCCTAAATCTGTACGGTTTAGGAGATATCCCCTGTCCCCTGCATGTGCCGGTGTCATTGGCACATGTGCACTGAGGCAAACTGAAGCAATGGCACATGTATGTGCCATTGCTTAAGTGACATTGCCATTACCGGCGGCTCCCACGTGCATGTTCCGGAATGACATCCTCATGGCTCCAGCCAATCACAGATACCCGGAAGACACTCCAGAAGAGATGTCGCCGCTGGAGGGGAGAGGACGAGGACCGCTGTGAGGGCTTCGAAGTAAGGTATGTAATCCATAATGAGCTAGTATGCTATGCATACTAGCTCATTATGCCTTTGTCTTGCAGGGTTTTTTTTTTCCTCCATAGGTTGCAAACCAGTGTAAAGCAACATATCACACCCAAAACACAATCCAGCATGTGCTTTGCAAATGCAAAAGCAGTAACACAATAAGGAAGTGCAGTCAAAACATAGCCAGTAGTAGATGCATAAAGGTAAGGAAAACAGAAGATCCAGGGTGACAGCAGGATAGTAATGGCACCAGAGGGCACACTAGAGCAGACTCAGCAATGGCAGGCAATAATGAACAAAGTGTTTTAACTACCGTATTTCTATTTCCAAAACGACAAAAAAGTTTTGGCTTGATATAGACCTTAATTCTGCTCTAAAACATGTCGCTAAAATAATATATAAGCTTCAATATGTTATTGTAATTTTAAAAGTTGTTCTGAATCTTAAAAAGTTAATCAGTGGGTAAAGTCTTGAATCTTGGGCAAAAATCCTAAGGAGCTATCTGACAACAACTTTGACTCTTCATAAGAAATAATCCTGAGCTAAGGAGTAGGAAGGGCGGTACACTGGGTGGGTGCTGCAGTAATAACGTATTTTCTTTAGTTATTTGGTTGAACATGATGGATTTTTTTTTCAACCTATGTTACTATTTGTGAGTCTATTTCTTAGTTCTGGGTCACAGATTTACTGCACCAACTGTTTCGCTTTGCTATAGCAAACATTAGGATAGTAACTCGGATTCTAGAAAACTGGCAGCTATTTCACATGGACTTCATATTGTAAAAAGTGTAACACATATATTTGACATACTTTTTTAAGAGCAAATGCACTTTATGTATATTGGTGTGATGCAGTGCCATTCATCAACATGGCACCCCAATTCACCCTGCTAATGCACATGCATTGCAGGACAGTGCAATGCACTGATGTGTATTGTGGTGTGCTGCCAATAAATGATGCTCGCCTTATATGGTAGTCATTGGGATCAATTGTGTCTGTCGGTCAGCAGGATTTTTTTCTTTGAGGCCGTGTACACACGGCAGAGAACCTCGACGGGCAGAACACATCGTTCCGCCCGTCGAGGTTCCCTGCCGGCCGTCGAAATCGGCGACCCGCCCGTCGGGAATGGCAACCAGCCATTCATCCAGGCGGGCCGTCGAGCAAATAGAGAGCGTGCTCTCTATTTCTGCTCGACGGGCTTCCCGACGGGAAGCTCGCCGAGAGTGTACACACGGCCGAGGTCCTCGCTGGAATGCAGCTTCCAGCGAGGTTCTCACTGGTTTCCAGCGAGAACCTCGGTCGTGTGTACGCCGCCTAAGGGAGTTTGGTTGACAACAATCATCAAAACTGACAAGAATCTGCATTGTTGGATGACATGATGCTGATGGATCATGAGTTTTTCATCTTTTAACCCCCCTGGTGGTATTCTCGATTCTGGCTCGGGGTAAGATTTCAGGACCAAAAGCGGTATCCCCGAGCCAGACTTTGGATCGCCTTCGCAGTGTCCACAGGCAGGAAATTACGTAACTTGTCCCTGGATCCTGCGATGCATCCCCGCTGTGTGAGTGAGCGGAGTCCTTGCTTCATTCACACAGTGCCTGTGTGCCGCCGAGCTCCGTTCCCTGGGACGTTACGACACACAGGGTTGGAGAACGGCACCAAATTCAAAAAAGTCAATAAACACATTACATACAGTATACTGTAATCTTAGTCAGTGAAGACAAATAATATGACAAATAAAAAATATATAAAGTAAACAGTCCTCATATGTTAATGAAAAAAACACGTGATTGATTTCAAACAAAGAGTCCATAGATAACGTGATATTTAGTGAAAAATCTGTGACCAAACAAATCCTCATAAAACAATTGAAGTTTGATTACTTTCAAAAAAAAAAGTTCATAGAACAAGTGACCAAAGAAAAATCAGATCTGTGACCAAAAAGGAAAAGAAGATCCTCCTCCACCCTTGTGAAAAAAAAACAAAATGGTGTAGTCATGTATGGTATAGGTGATAGGTGACAATCCAACCTCTAGAGGCCTCCACCGATAGAGCACACAAATCTGCTTACCAGATCCTGTTGGTCCCTTAAATTACAGGGGACCCCAGGTCACATATATCATGCACAAACTGTTGGGCTTGACAGGAAGCGGACAGCCTGGTGTAGGTCTCATTCAAATCATCCAAAACAGTGGTGACCACATTTGCATGAAAAGAAACAAAAATTACCTTGATCGTGTAAAACCTTTTTTAAATGTTATTAAATGAGTAACATAAATAGTAAGCACTCACAATTTTGCGATGATTAAAAAAGCCTTGAGTCTGCTGTACCGGCCAGATGCATGCAGACAGACCCGTCAATGTAGGGAAACTTGAGCAGTCCAGGGGGTGATGCCAATGTCCCGCTTGTTCAGCCCGACTAGTTTCATGAAAAGATCACGTCTTCAAGGGGCACGGGCGGCACACCGCATCACCCCCTTAAAATAGGCCATGGTGTCTGGTCCAAGCCTCGCTCCCAATGCGTGCGCATGCGCAGTACCTCTATAGGGAGGCCAAGCCTCATTTCCGTGACGCGTAATGACGCACAGAGTCACCTGAGGAAACCAAGTCTTGTTCTGCAATACACCCAGGGGCTAATGCGCACACACACGTGCACAACGGCGCCAAAGGAGCCAAGCCTCATTCGGGACCTCCACTCACACGCCAGCTCCCTTCAGGGTGGGAGTGTCAATTGGCGCCAGGCCTAAAAACCAATGGGATTTACATCCAGAAACCAATAAGGTATCAAAACAAAAAGCGATCTTGTATTATTAAAACAACAAGCAGCGCATTGTAGATGCCATTCACATAAATATACAAAAAGAGCAAAAAGAGCAAGATGGATGGGATGGATGGGACCAACACACCACCCTGAGAATAAGCTCAGAAGAATTATATGGCCCCTAACATAACCCGCTGAAAAAGTTTTGACCTATGATATATGAATCAAAAACAGGCATAATTTAATATATGCTAATGCATCATGCTGCAATCCTGCGGGCATATAAAACGCCAACACGGACTTTTAAAATGAATTAAATTTCATACGAATGGATAATAAAAACCAAACAAAAAAATACATATCAAAAGAAAAGCAAAAAAGGAATAAAAAATAAATAGTTATGGCTAGCTGCATATTGCAGCAGCTCCATGATGTAATCAATCTGTGTTTGAACCAACCCCGAATTCCTCACCAAGTATAGTGAGACCGCTTCTAAACCAAGCTGATGTGGGATTATGGTATAGGGAGAGGTCACGTTGGCCGTGACCATCCAAAAAACTTGCTTGGGAGTAACGTTAGCCAACATATTAATAACATGTTTTGTGTCCTTTATATAGGAAGGAATCATCTTGACCAGTGGCTGTAAAAATAAATCAATATACTTGCCCACCCGGGACGTGATGGAATCAATACCACTAACTATGGGACATCCTGGGGTGCAAGTCTGGTTTTTATGTATCTTGGGTAAATATTTACTATTTAAGATATCACAATTTACACCACGGTCAACGATGGCCTTAAGCTCCCTCTTATATCTAACAACTGGGTCCCTATTGAGGGATGTGTAGGCATTGTCATCAACGATGCAATGAATCTCTTTGAGATAGTCGCATCGATCCAAGACAACGATGCCACCCCCCTTGACGGCAGGTCTAATCCAAACCCTTCTCCAAGTCATGATGCATATTGTTTTTTTTTTACTTTGATGTGTTCCAAATCCTGAAGGACAACCCTAATGCTAGGAGCCAACGACCCTGGCGGGTTAAAAAATTAAGCATTAGCCAAACTGGAATGTTTGTATTCTGTATTAGGTATTTGGGTGTCCCTGGCGGGGTTAGATAAAAAATATCTCTTAATGTTGAGTCTCCTTGTATACTTATGGATGTCCATATATGTCTGGAATTTGCTCAGACCGCGAGGTGGGGCAAACTTTAGACCCTTGTCTAGGAGTCTCTTTTCAGAATCTGTCAATACTTGCTGGCTGAAATTAAAAATGCCAGTCCCTAAATTCTCCTTCTTTTTGGCCGACTGGGCCCGCCTCCCCCCTCTGCTCCCTCTCTTTGTTATATAGGATCTCCCCGACTTTGATGGTCCCCGGAAAAACCCCAATTCTGATTGGGTGGATTCCTAGAGGGGTCACCAGAATAATCAGATCTCTGTTGATTATAATGTTGATATTGATTCCCTGGGTAATAAGATGGGGGTTCATATTTGGGTTCTCATACCCATATCCTCTCCCTGCTGGAACAATCCCCCAGGAGTCTCAAAGTCAGACAGGGGGGAAAACGATTCTGTGTGGGAAGGTTGTAACTATTTGATCCGATATTAGACCCTTGGTGATAACCAACAAAGGTCCCATCCAAATTCTTATTGGGGGGTGGGTGTCTCTGACCAGTTGGATAATAGTCCCATGTGCGAGGAGACATCCCCTGATTGTAATGTTGGATGGCAGGGCCAGGGTTACGCCCCGTCCCACCTCACTTACTCAGGACTCCTGTTTGAATTGGGCCTTTTTTCGGAGTCTTCTTCGTTTTTTGGGATTGTTGTAAAGCTCCCTGTCGGGGTGGATAAAGGTTCCCTCCCTTATTCCTGAATGGTGTGGGGATTGTGGGGGGAATGGTCACCACAGAAGCCTGGGGTAAGGTATCCATCCCCCTGATCCTCCTCCTGTCTGAGGCTAATTTTCTTTGCCACAAAAAAAAAAACCCGATTGGTAATCCTCACTATCCCTGATAAATGTTTTATTTTTCTTGATTTTTTGTTCCTTTTCCTCTCTTTCTAATGTTTTAAGTACAAGTTTGGAATGCTCCTTGTACTCTTCACCATTTTTGAGAGGAACAAGCTGGTCTTTGACCAATTTAATATCTTCATCCAGCCTAGCCAATTTGCCACTCTTCCTTTCAGCAAGGATAAATGCTACTCCGGAATCATTAAAATATTTGGCCCAACCCTCTAGATCGTGTCTCCTTTTTGAGGACTCACCTTCCACCTCAAACTCCTAGGACTAATGATATGTCGGATATAGGTTTCTAAGAATGCGATATCCCATTGTGTGTGGATTTCAGCCACCAACAGGTTTTTTAATCGCATAAACAGACCACTAAGATCCGAACCTGGAGGTGTGGTGGTAGAATCAAAAACACCCTCAGTATTGACTACCCATTGTGCACGAAAATCAAAAATATCCATAATCAAATGAAAAAAGCCATTGTTATATGCTTCGATGCCTGATAAGACAATTTCTCCCTAAGTTACTATATCTTCATTACGCACAGTGGAATATTACTGTCTCCACCTTCCTTCATAGCTATTCCAACTTTACGTTCTTGGTCGTTCTAAACGTGAGTACACTGTGGGAATGTCTCCACACCCTGCACTGTACTGTTGAACTTATGTTCTGGAAACTGCTGAAACTAAGCCTTTTGCTAGCCTTATGTCTACAGTCACTGCCTGTAATTTTTTAGCATATGACTTAATTATTACATGTCTATGATCTAACTAACACCTTATGTGAATTTTTTTGGAATTTTTGAGTTTTCTGTATGTTTTATTTTATATTTTCACTTTACTGCTTGACCAAATGCTTAGCATTTTTGTTCTGCATGTCTCCCCAAACTGATATGCTCTGCTGGACTCCCAAAATTCGGGTCGCCAGCAGAGTATCCAGGCACAATCGTGCTTGCTATGTAGATGTGGTGACATTCTACACTGTTTTGTTATGTCTCAGACGGGCATGTGACTCCGCTTGCTCATGCAGCTGGATTGACTGTTAGGAGCTTTATCAGCTCTCTTTTTCCCTTTTTGTTTTCTTTATTACACCCGTCAGGTTTAATGAATACTATGACTGCATAAGTTTAGGCCAAAGATCACAAAGGGAACTTTGTTTATATTTTTTGTTATATGCTTATTACTCTTGGATCCCACGGCCCAGATCTCCTCATGTACTTATTCAACATATACCTTCACTGTTAGTTTAGTGACTGCGTAATGACACTACAGTAGTACTCAGGTAAGGGACCTAACATAGTTGTAGTTCGTCCCCGCGCCCCCCACTCACCCCCAAGAGTACACATTAGTTCTTTCTGTAAAAGAACCCAACCTGCTCTCCACCCTTTGGGTGTGACCTTGAGCCTAACTCAATCTAATCCTGCTTACCTACACGACCCTGTATCTAACCTACTCCTTTCTTTTACCTTTCCCGCCCTCACTCTCCCCCTCCCTCCTCTACCTTCCCTTGTACAGTCTCTCTATTGACCCTCCTCCTTCCCCTACTCCCCTCACACCACCCCCCTTTTCTTTTTATTCTTTTTTTTTTCACCATGGCTTACGCTTTTTTAGGAAAACACCCTACTATCATATCACACAATATTAACCACTTAAGACCCGGACCAATACGCTGGCAAATGACCCAAGGGGTTTTTGCGATTCGGCACTGCGTCGCTTTAACAGACAATTGCGCGGTCGTGCGACGTGGCTCCCAAACAAAATTTGCGTCCTTTTTTTCCCACAAATAGAGCTTTCTTTTGGTGGTATTTGATCACCTCTGCGGTTTTTATTTTTTGCGCTATAAACAAAAATAGAGCGACAATTTAAAAAAAAATGCAATATTTTTTACTTTTTGCTATAATAAATATCCCCCAAAAATATATAAAAAAACATTTTTTTTCCTCAGTTTAGGCCGATACGTATTCTTCTACATATTTTTGGTAAAAAAAATCGCAATAAGCGTTTATCGGTTGGTTTGCGCAAAATTTATAGCGTTTACAAAATAAGGGATAGTTTTATTGCATTTTTATTAATTATTTTTTTTTTACTACTAATAGCGGCGATCAGCGATTTTTTTCGTGACTGCGACAATATGGCGGACACTTCGGACAATTTTGACACATTTTTGGGACAATTGTCATTTTCACAGCAAAAAATGCATTTAAATTGCATTGTTTACTGTGGAAATGACAGTTGCAGTTTGGGAGTTAACCACAGGTGGCGCTGTAGGGAATGTGTGCCCTAATGTGTGAGTTTACAACTGTAGGGGGGTGTGGCTGTAGGTGTGACGTCATCGATCGCGTCCCCCTATTACAGGGATGACGCGATCGATGCTCCGGCCACAGAGAAGCACGGGGAAGCCGTGTGTACACACGGCTCTCCTCGTTCTTCCGCTCCAGGGACGGATCGCCGCACTGCAGCGGCGATCGGGTCCACGAATCCCGCGGTCCCGGTCCTGGAGCTTCGGACCGGGTCGCGGGCGCGCGCCCGCGGGCGCGCGCCCGCGGGCGCGCGCCCCGCGACCCACGGCTGGGTACTAAAACCAACGTATATATACGTTGATGTGCCCAGCCGTGCCATTCTGCCGACGTAAATGTGCAGTAGGCGGTCCTTAAGTGGTTAATGGCCTCAACATCCCGGAAAAAAGGACGAAAATGCTGAGGGAACTCAAAAAGTCCGGCCCTTCCTTAGTCTTTCTGCAGGAAACCCACTTTAAAGGACAAAACATACCAAAAATCACAGATAGATTTTTCCCAACGGCTTATCATGCCACCAACCCTCTCGCCAAACCAAGGGAGTCTCTATATTGTTAAACAAAGATTCCCCCTTTATACTCCAACATCAAATCTCAGACCCAGATGGTCGCTACATCTTCCTGAAAGGCACATGGGGGGCTCCCCCATCACCCTGGCTAATGTCTATTTCCCGAACTCTGCTCACATTACGTTTTGCCGTAAAATTAATGAGGAACTCAGATGGTTCCCGGAAGGCTGTGTGATCCTGGGAGGAGATTTTAATATTCCGATTTTACCGCTACAGGATACTTCAACGGGCCACTCCCACTTTTCCTATAGAATACTAAAACGCATCAAAACTATGCTCCAATCGCTCTCACTTGGGGATTCCTGGAGGACATTGCACCCTTCAGAGAAGGACTTTACCTTTTTCTCCCCCCTACACAAGAGCTATTTCCGTATCGATATGATATTCGTCTCTCAGAGAGATTTAAGTAACATTATTTTTCTTTCTGACCATGCTCCTACTGCTCTCTCCCTGAGGTTTGGCCAATCTAAACCAAACACCTTTAATTGGAGACTAAACGCAACGCTACTCACTGACCAAATAATAAGAGATGGCGTACACCAGGCGATCACAGCGTTTTTTGAGACTAACCTAGCAGAGGACACGAACCCGCTCAACAATTGGGAGGCGCACAAAAATGTAACTAGAGGAATATTGATGAAATGGGGTTCTAGAAGGAAAAAGGACAGAGAACGCGAAATCTCAACACTGTCGAGCCATATCGCTCAATTGGAAGCATTACACAAACAATCCCTATCGATAGATACGGAGGAAGAACTAACAAGATGTAGATCCTCCCTTAAAGGCTTATTAGATATTAAAATTAAAAGATCCCTTTTCTTCAGGAAAAATATTTTCTATGAACAGGGAGATAAAAGTGGGAAGCTACTGGCCAAGGCACTTAGAGAATCACAGTCGGCCAGTCACATTCATGCAATCAGAGATAAAGATGGGATTCTCAGACATGATTCGGAGAAAATAGCTGAACTTTTCTCCCAATTCTATAGTAAACTCTATAATCTTCCTGAACAGCATAGGCCCCACCATGTCACAGGCACCAGAAAGGAAATAATTTTGGAGTTTTTAAGGGATTGTAAACTCCCCGCCCCCACCCAGGGGGATGCTACCAAGTTAGAAGAGCCTATAAATCTGTTAGAACTACAATCTGCCATTAAAGATTTGAAACCGGGGAAGAGCCCAGGACCTGACGGCTTCTCGTCCCAATATTATAAGACTTATTCCAACATTCTTTGTAAACCCCTATTATCCTCTTTTAATTATCTGGCAAAAAACAAACAGAACTCCAGTTCCTTCCTTATTGCCCACATAGCGGTAGTCCCTAAGCCGGATAGGGATCATAATGATTGTGCCAACTTCAGACCTATATCGCTACTTAACGTCGACCTGAAACTCATGGCAACATCATTTTTAGCTAATTGACTAAAGCCCCTCCTATCCAAAATCATCGGTCCCGAACAGGTTGGCTTTATGCCAGGTCGGGAAGCTTGTGATAATATCACAAAGGCCCTAAACCTGATTCATTTTTCGCATGAGTCTAAGACCAAAGGTATGCTTCTCTCCACCGACGCCAAAAAGTCCTTTGATCGGATCTCCTGGGACTACATGTTCTCTACCTGTGCTCATATAGGGCTGGGGGAAACATGTTGTCCTGGATATCGGCCCTATACCAACAGCCACAAGCCAAAGTCAAGGTGAATAATATACTTTCTGACCCGATTAAAATATATAACGGAACCCGTCATTGCTGTCCCCTCTCCCCGATTTTGTTTATACTCTCCCTAGAACCTCTGATTAGGGCCATCAACCTGTCTAGGGATGTGCAGGGATTTAAAGTAGGAGGGAGGGAATACAAAGTAGCGGCCTTTGCGGACGATTTACTCTTTTTTCTCACGAATCCCTTCCTCTCTATACCCAATTTACAAAAAATCTTTGAGACCTTTGGGTACATTTCAAATTTTAAAATAAACAAGTCTAAATCGGAGGCCCTTAACCTGACTCTAGCCCCTAGTCAATTTGACCTCCTGAAATCTGCGCACTCATTCAAATGGGTCTCTCCATCTCTAAAATATTTGAGAGTCCGCCTAACCAAAAATTTAGATTCAATATTTCACGCTAACTACATCCCATTGCTAAAACTAATTTCCAGTGATCTTCACAAATGAAATTCCAAAATGTTTTCTTGGTTCAGTAGGGCTTCCATTTTGAAGATGACGATTCTACCCAGGCTCCTTTATGTTTTTAATACGCTCCTTGTGCACGTCCCAGAGTCCTTTTTCAATAAACTATCTACAATTCAGAGATGCTTTCTGTGGGCTAACAAAAACCCCAGAATCAACTTTAAACTCCTTACCCTTCCTAAACGATATGGCGGAATAGGCCTTCCTGATTACAAGAAGTACCATCAAGCAGCTCACCTGACTAGATTGCTAGACTGGCACTGCCATAGTAACAATAAAGATTGGGTTAATCTTGAGCAAAATTTAACCCCCTTCCATCTTAGGTTCTCCCCATGGTCTAGACACTCCGGAAAAACTAAACTGATCAAACACCCCCTAATAGCGAACACTCTCGAGATTTGGCTCAAAATTGCAGCAAAGCACAACCTAGCTTCAATCCCTGGCCCTCTCACACCAATTTTTAATAACCCCGAATTCCCCCCTGGCCTACAGGGTAAGAAGAATTCTGAACTCTTGGCTCATGACTGCCTATCAGGACACAGGGTCAAAACATATGTGGATATGCAAGCAGAATTTAGTGACAGTTTCCCTGGGTTCTGGTTCTATTTTCAAGTAAGAGATTTCCTGATGAACTCTAAGTCCCGCTCCTCTCTCTCTCGCCCCCTGACGACTTTGGAATTGTTATGCTACAAGAAAGCTCTGGTCCCACACACTACCTCCCTGGCCTACTCTTTGCTAACACTACCAAGGGTTACAGCCCAAAATAAGCATAAAATGAGATGGGAAAGGGACCTGGGAGTTAACATAGAGGACGTACAGTGGGAAAATGCCTGTATTATGGCACACAATTGCTCCCTCAGCACTAGGTTCCAGGAGACCTCCTATAAGATACTCACCCAGTGGTATGTTACTCCACAGAGAGCCAAAAAATGATATCACTCCGCCTCGGATACATGCTGGCGCTGTGGCTCAGGTGTGGGCTCTTTCATGCATATCTGGTGGGAATGTCCACCGATTTCTGGATTCTGGCAGGAGGTGATAAGGTGGATTAACCATATTACAGAAACAACAATATCTTTTGATGCTGCTGCCTGCCTACTCCACATCAACCACCTCCCGTTGTGCAAATATAAGAAATCCCTCACCCGACACCTACTAATTGCTGCCAAGACTCTCATACCCCTTCACTGGAAGTCAACTAAGACCCCGAGGATTAGAGACTGGTTAGACAGAGTTACTTATATTTTTAAAATGGAAGAAATATTAGCTATGAAGAACGAGAAAAGCACCCGATTCAACAATCTATGGCAACCTTGGTTCATATTTACAAATTCTACCGAATTTCAATTACTATACTGCTGACTTCCTTCCGTATACATTTTCAGTCCTTTAAGATTGTATTTCATCATCTGTGGTTTTCCTAGGCCTTTATCACCATGTCTGGATCTGTATTCCCCATGATTTGTCATGTATTTATCCCGCAGCCAATATGTCTTATATGCTTTACCTTCTTCCCCCCCCTCCTTATTTCTAGTCCTGTCCCCCTTTCCCCCCCCCTCCGCCCCTCTTCTCTTCTACCACCCCTCTCCCTCCCCCTCCCCATCTCTTATACTCTATTTTGATGATACTCTGTATATTGCACCAACCTCGTTCTGTTCTTGTTGTTTGTTAACATTTGATATTTTGCACTGACATAGATTGTTAATTTCTTTGATTCAGATTTCTGTTTGTAACGTAACAGTTATGTCCATTGTTCATTCTGTTCAAGCTTTCAAATAAACTTTGATTGTGAAAAAAAGAAAAAAGCTGCAGTAAAAATAAATGTGCTATAGAGGTAAAAAAATTGTGGTATAAACTGTGCTAATGTGAACAAGACCGTATGAATACAGATGTATAAATGTTGCTATTGATACAAATATAAAGCTGCGATTCGCTGTGTAACATAAAACAGTGAACAAAGTAGAAAAGAAAAAGAATTGCACTAAAACTCATGAACAATGTGCATATAAAAAGTCAGTGAAGACAAATAATATGACAAATAAAAAATATATAAAGTAAACAGTCCTCATATGTTAATGAAAAAAAAAATATTTATAATTTGCCCAAAATTTTCACAGAAGGAGAGAAACTAGTTTGGTTGTTGCTGTTGCTCAGCTCTAGTCCTAAACTCCTGAATATAGATAAAGATTTTGAAATCTAATTAAAGGGACTATTTATCATTTGAGGGGAAAACAACTACAAAATTCACAACTAGATGACTATTTTATTTAAAATGATTTGATTTATCATTTTAAATAGAAAAATAGTATGATGCATGATAAAGATGAATGTTTTACTTTAGCAAGATTTTAAAATGAATCTAGTAGAAAAACAAAAACAGTCTACTTGTCACAAAGTGTCCTTTCAAATGAGCTTGTGTAATGATAGACTAAATAAACATGGGGTAATTAGTTGCTCAATTTTTGTAAGCCTATGCTACGTGTTTCTTTTGCTCATCTTCTCTAAAACTTCCAGAGACGATTAATACAAGCATAAATAGACTGAAGGGATTTGTAAAACCAAACAGCACTTCAGTAGAGGACATATTGTTGTGGAATAAATTGAAAATGATTTGCCTCATTCCCATTATAAAAGGACAACTGCACCTTTGTTTTAAAAAATAAATACTGTAATGAGCCTAACACAGTTATTAAATAAGGAATAAAAATGCTATACTTTTTTCCACACTAATTTGTTTCTATTGTCTTCTTAACCTAACCTAATGCCTTGCTAAAATCAACCAAAATACTACGGGCAGTGGCCGTTAACATCGCTAACCAACCATGCAATCTACTGTGGGAGAATGAGTGCACAGGAAGAACTCTACAAGTCTCAACACTCATCCCGTTCTTGCAATATACGTTTCAAACAATGATTTGTCCCTATCCTTGTGCCTTTCTGTTTAGTAAATCAATCCCATTGCCAAGTTGGTTAGTTGCCTAATTGGTTATTTTAAAAATGCATCAAAATACATGTTAATAAAGGGAAATTTCAGTTTATATCCTATTGTTTAACATAATGCAAAATCCATATTACCACCAGCTGCTTCTACCCCTGTTGAAGCCATCACCGAAATGCCCATGTGTTGGCTGGTGTTGGAAAAAAGTGCAGTGACATTATGCCTGTAGAGTCAGGGTCAGCGCTAGAGCAAGGCAACATGGCACTTGCCTTACAGCGCCAGCGCTGCCAGGGAACAAGGCAAAAAATTGACCGGGACAGTCACCTGCCAATCGTAGAGTGTGTCTGTGTGGGCTGCCGCTGCAGACAGCATCTGAAGGACGAGTCCCCCCATTCCCGGCAGCGCCGCTGACCTGTGCAGTGAGTCACTCTGTCAGACAGTCTCAGTGTGTGACAGACAGTCTCACTGTCTGTCTCGTCCTTGGCTCCGCGGCAGCGGTGCTTACGTCCTACGTCAGTGAGTGACGTAAGTGGGCTGCAGGAGGTCGGAGCAACGGACGGACCGGATCCGCACCAGCAGGCAGTGCAGCCTGCGGCGTCATCCTGGAGGCGACTGTGACCTGTTGAGGGACTCGGGAGGGGAGCCGCCCGATGCACTGATTGGTCAGAAACAGGTAAGGGGGACCGACCTGTTTTAAAGTTTCCTGTAAAAAAAAAATGCACACTGCACTGCTGGGATTTATAGCCCTCTGTGACTGCTGGTATTCTGCATTACATTTTATATAATTTATTGGTGGGATTTGTTGTTCCTCTATAGCTGCTGGTATTCTCCATTGCGCTGTATAATGTATTATTACTGGGATTTGTAGTTCCTCTATAACTGGAGTGCGTGTGTGCTTGCGTCCATGCCAGGGGGGGGGGGGTCTTAACATGCACCTTCGCCTGAGTTGGCAAAAATCCTTGCACCGGCCCTGTGTAGAGGTGAGTATAAAGTGCTTAGGTTGGTTTACTGTGAATGGACAAGGTGACAGTGGGGGTTATTTATGAAAGGCAAATCTACTTTGCACTACAAGTGCAAAGTGTACTTGAAATTATACTCAAAGTGCACTTGGAAGTGCAGTCACGATGAGACTTCAGTCTTCTGAGTGGCATCCTGCAGGCATCCTAAATCCGATTTGCACCAGATAAACTTCTAAATACTCCCCACGGTAGTGGGAACATTCCAGGCTGGCATCCATGGTGAAATACTAGCCACCTGTGCCAGTATCCGCGGCAGAACAGGTGGCCCGATTCTGATGGCAAGATGGCTCCTGGACACAGGTAGAGCAGCACGGCATGCTGCTGCAGCCACACATCTCCACTCCTCACAAGAAATTACTTTGGTGAGTGAATATGCCCCTGCTCCCCACAGTGCACAGCCAGACCCCCTACAGTCTCAGGACTTCCCCGATAGACAGTGAGGATGGCTCAGGCCCTGATTCCCCACCTGCGGAGCCCGCCATGGCCACCATCATGCATGCTATACAGGACTGCAAAGCATTTTTCACTGCACAGATTGCATCAGTCCGCATGGACTTTTGTCTCCTGAAGCAAGATGTGCACAATTTAAGGGACAGAGCTGGGGAGGCTAAAGAACGTATCAGCTCCCTTGAGGATTTTGTCCACCCCTTAGCTGTTACTGTGAGGGACCTAACGGGGGAAATGGCGCCCCTCCACGCCAACATTTGGGGGAGGAACAACCTCCGCTTCGTTGGTTTTCCAGAAAGGGCGGAGGGCTCCAACCCAGAATAATTCCTATATAATTGGCTGAGAGGCATTTTTTGGACGGACGCACCATCCTTTTCACATGTCATTGAGCATGCCCTCCGCGTCCCCCACCTTCTGGAGCACCCCCACGATCCATTATAGCAAGGATCCTCGACTTCCAAGACAAAGTTGCTATTCTGCGCCTGGCCCGGGAGAAAGGTCCACTTAAATACAATGGCAACACCATTAGTGTACCCCGATTTTTCAGCAGATGTCCAGCGACAACGCACCTCCTTTTGCGGCAGTGAAGGCCCACCTGCGTACGGAGGGCCTCTCCTACGCCATGCTTTTTCCTGCCAAGCTGCACATCATTTATGAGGGTAAATCGCACTTCTACAACAACCCCAAGAAGGCTATGGCCTGGCTCAATGATCGATACAGAGTTCTTCCTAAGCACAGGGCTGCCTAATATCTATGGTTTCAGGCCCCTGCATTCTGCTCTGTTTCCCTTGTACTGATTATGGATATGTCCATCTTTCATTTTGTAGAACTCATTTACCTTGACTGTACTGTCTGATATGGATTTTCATGAAGGTATGGTACGCCTCCCTGCAATAGGCCTGAGAACCATTACCCTGCTATCTTTAATCCTAATAGACTGAACTTCCTCCTTATTAACAGGCCTATTCCCCTATAGGGGAGTCACTCTGGAGTCACTCTGGACTCCACTACACCCCCCAAACCAGTTAGTAGTGAGGCCACTGTACAGCTCTCCCTCAGTTTAAGGTGGGAGGTTTTCGTTTTACAGTTCAGGGATCCAAGGCTCGCTATGTTGGGGTTGGCCGAGTGGGGAGGGGGGCAAGAGATTTTATCTAGACTTTCTGGGACTTTGTTGGTGTTTTTTTCTCTTTTTTTTCTGTGTTTCTTTTTGCACTTTTTGACTCCTATATTTCTTCTTAGGTTGCTGTCTATGGCAGACTATTATTTTTTTTATCATTTCATTGCTGGCTCATGATAATGATTCGCGCACTCTTTTTACTGATGTGCATGTATATGCCTCAGGTGGCGCGGCCTGTCTGGTCATTTATATTCTTGTATGTATGTTACTTTGTGCTTATTTAAAACTGTATGTTTTACAATGGCAAAGCCCCTTAGGATTGTCTCCTGGAATACTAGATGCGCCCCAGAAGAGATCCCTGGTCTTTTCAGTATTAAAAAAATGTCGCCTGCACATCATCTCCCTCCAAGAGACTCACCTTACAGGCTCTAAAACAAGGGCCCTAAAACGCCCGTGGTTATCAAACTCCTATCATGCCACTCATACTAATTACTTTCCATCATTCTAGCCAAATCCCTCCCGGCTGAGATGGTATAAGTTTAAACCGACCCTGAACGGCGGTTTATTGTCCTTACTTTGGAAACTTCTACTGTGACCTTTATCCTGGAGAACATTTATGTGCCCCCCCATTTTTGGTGGAGGTACTCTCTAGACTGTCACTTCAGCTGCTGACTAGACCCCCTGGCCCCTTACTTTATGTGGGGACTTAAATGCTATATTAGATCCAAGTATGGACCGCCTGGGTGGTGGAGGTAAATCTATTTTTAAATGCATAGATTCAATATGTACTACTTACCTGTGGAAGGGTGGCACCCCCAAGGTAGCAATTGAAACACTACGGTTGCCAGGGCACTTGGCAGGCGTGGCATTTCCCAACTTCTTTCTATATTATTTGGCATCCCAGATGGTGCACATCCACGATTGGGTGTGCCTGGTTCCAGCCAATCCCTGTACCTCCACAGAGGGAGCCGATCCCCGATCGCCCCGAAACCTCCCTACTTGGCACTTCCTTTTCCTCTTTCCGTTATATTGTCACAAAAGTATCCAGGCATACCTGGCTGAAATCTCCCAACAACCCCCTGTGGTTTATCCCTAATCTGTCTAATAAGCTATACTCCCTTCCTGATCCCAATCGCTGGCTGTTTATTTTTCTATGTGTATTGCCTAACGTTTATGACCAGGTTGTCTGGTGGTATTGTTGTTTTTTGTATTCCCCTGGCAAGGCTGGCGCCCCGCATATTTGGCAAACATTTGCCGTGGTGCGGGTAAGATAGCTCTGTCTGGGATGAAGGTAATCTTCTGCGGTGGGACCGACTATGACGGGAGTGCTGTGACTATGCGGCTATGCCTTGATTGAAGAAATCAAGAGGGTAACCTTAAACGATTTCTTGCACCTTCTGCCGGAAGCATTGCTAGAATCTCTCTCTGTGCCGCAAACTTGCGTCTCTTGACCCGATAGAGCTACCAAAACTGTAGCGTCAGTGGCCAGGCTCTCTTTTTTGTCTCCCCTCTACTTATTACCTTCTGGACGGCCTCTATACCTGGTCAGCTGATGGTGGTCTGCGAGGGCAGTGGCCCCCATGAGGATAGCAGAGAGACAGCCCGAAAAGGTGGGAAAAAAAAGAGAGAAGGGAAAACATTACAATATGTTCCCCCCCAACATTTCTATTTATTAAATTAATATTATAATTTTTTTATATACATATATCTATCCTTTTTTTTTGGATTATATTAATTGTTTAATTATGGATACACTTTCTCCTATGGTATGTTATAAATTAATATATAAATGTATTGAATGAATGAATGATGAAAACTTATATAGCGCGGCACATGCAAACTGAATCGCCTCTGGGCGCTTGTATTATATCTTCTATCCTATTTGTTCCTTTTTTTTTTTTTGTGTGTGTAATCAATTAGCCCAGGCTGATCTGGGACATGCCTGCACACACCTGGTGCAATCTTCACTCTGAGTAGAGCAGAGCAGCAGTGCGGCAGCCAGAACTACCCCATATGGAAGAAAAATATATTTCCAATATATTTATTTAAAAAAATTATATATTTTAAATATATTTACAATATATTGGCCTACGCGAATATATTTTTACATCTATTCCAAAAATGTAAATTCAAATATATTTTCCAAAGGCATATATTTTAAAATATATTTTTTTCAATATATTTGACATATATTTTTGAGCATCTAAAAAAATGCATTTAAACATATATTTTTAAATATACTTGTAAAGGCATTCCAAAATATAATTTAAATGCATTTTCCAAAGACATATATTGAAAAATATATTTTTTAAATATATTCTTCAGATTTTTTTCAACATATATTTTTACATATATTTGTAAATGTGTTCCAAAAATATAATTTTAATATATTTTCCAAAGGCATATATGTGAAAATATATGTTTGAAAATATATTGTCCAGATATTTTTGAACATATAAAAAAATGCATTCAAACATATATCTTTAAATATACTTGTAAATGCATTCCAAAAATATAATTTAAATATATTTTACAAAGCTATATATTAGAAAATATATTTTTAAAATATGTTTTTCTGAAAATATTTAATGTCTAATAAAGACATTTCAACATATATTTTGTCTGATATTTTTGTAACTATGTCATAGATAACATTCTGAATACATTTATAAGAGACCCACTACCATTTTAAAATGGCTTGTTTTACTCTTTTAAAATAAATTTAAAAAAAATAAAAGATTCAAATAAAATATATTTTTTTTATAAGATTTTAAGCACATAATCCATTCAATACAAAGCAGATAAACCTCTCGCATCCACTTTCCATTCCCAAAGAATTTTTGTATAAGTCATTCTGAATTGAGAACGCTTGTCGGCGGACCAGCAAGTACAGTTATATTGATTTATTGATTGACCTGAATGAATGAGAACCTTCACAGACATCCACCTCCACAGTCCAAGGGTCTTGTCTGCTTACAGAGTACAGAGAGAAACTCTGGATATAAATCTTCAATGTTCTGTTTAATCCATGAATCAGAAGTTGCACTATTATTACCAAAACTCGCTCATCAGTGTCTTTATAGACCTTGCTTTGTGCACTGGTGGGCAGTCATGTTGGAACAGGAAGGGGCCATCCCCAAACTGTTCGCACAAAGTTGGGGGCATAACATTTTCCCAAAATGTCTTGGTATGCTGACGCCTTAAAGCGGATGGTTCACCATAAATAAATATTAAAAGCCAGCAGCAACAAATACTGCAGCTGTTGACTTTTAATATTAGGACACTTACCTGTCCTGGAGTCCAGCGGCGTCCGCAGCAGAGGATGAGCGATCGCTCGTCACCCTGCTGCTCCCCCCTCCATCCACGGCGAGGTAACCAGGAAGTGAAGCGCTCCGGCTTCACTGCCCGGTTCCCTACGGCGCATGCGCGAGTCGCGCTGCGCCCGCGATTGGCTCCCGCTGTGTGCTGGGAGCTGAGAGTTCCCAGCACACAACGGGAAAAGCCCGTCTTTTGCCCGAGACTGCGGGCCGGAAGTGGGTGCGGATACCTGTCTTTAGACAGGTATCTGCACCCCCCTCCCCCCTGAAAGGTGTCAAATGTGACACCGGAGGGGGGGAGGGTTCCGATCAGCGGATCTTCACTTTAGGGTGGAGATCCGCTTTAAGAGTTCCCTTCACTGGAACTAAGGAGCCAAACCCAACCCCTGAAAAACAGCCCCACACCATAATCCCCCCCCCCCCACACACACACCATAATCCACCAAATGATTTGGACCAGTGCACAAAGCAAGGTCCATAAAGACATGGATGAGTGGGTTGGGGTGGAGAAACTTGACTGGCCTACACAGAGTCCTGACCTCAACCTGATAGAACACCTTTGGGATGAATTTGTGTGGAGACTGTGAGCCAGGCCTTCTCATCCAACATCAGTGCCTGAACTCAAAAATGTGCTTCTGGAAGAATGGTCAAACATTCCCATAAGACAGCCTTCTCAGAGGAATTGAAGCTGTTATAGACTGGCATGCTATTAAAACTCATGTGCGTGTAAAGGCAGGCGTCCCAAAACTTTTGGCAATATAATATATATTGTATATATACTGTATATTCTTTTTATACTAAGTCCAGTCCATTGTTTGGACTTCGTACCTGCCGAAGGGTAATTCCAGCAGCAAAAAGTTCCCCCCAGCACAAAATTAAAACTCAGCAGCTACACAAAGCGGGTTATTTACTAAAGGCAAATCCACGTTGCACTACAAGTTCAAACTACAAATTCAAAGTGCACTTGAAATTGCAAGGAAAGTGCACTTGGAAGTGCAGTCGCTGTAGATCTGAGGGGGGCATGGAAAATAAAAAAAACAGCATTTTAGCTTGCACATGATTGGATGATAAAATCAGCAGAGCTTCCCCTCATTTCAGTTCTACCCCTCAGATTTACAGCGCCTGCACTTACAAGTGCACTTTCAGTGCAATTTCAAATGCACTTTGCACTTGTAGTTTACGCTTGTAGTGCAAAGTGGATTTGCCTTTAGTAAATAACCCCCCATACTGTACACATACTGCAGCTGCTGACTTAATATTAGGACACTTACCTGTCCTGGAATCCGGCGATGTTGGTATCCCAGCCAATGTTTCCATTGGCTCTCGGGTGCTGCTGCCTCCATTGCCTATATATAGGGACAATTCACACCACATGCAGCCCAGTGCGTTTTTTTTTTGTCTGCATGGAAAGTAAGTTATATGGTTTTCAATGGCATAATTCACACTAGTGCTTGCAGTTCCAGAAAAAAAGTAGAGCATGCTGCATTTTTCCTGCACTGGACTGTAATGGAACACTGTAAAGCACATCAAAAACGCACTAGAATGCACCTGAACACACTGGAACACACATGTCCTTATCTAAGGTTAAGAAAAAAAAGAGGGGAAAATGCACTGGAATGCTTTAAAAACACACCAAACATACCCTGGAATGCATCAAAAACACACATGCAGAAAAGCATTGGCAAAGTAGGTGGGGGGGGGGGGGAGAGGCAAATAAGTGGAGCTTCCACTTTTGGGTGGAACTCCGCTTTAAATGTCATATCCCTGCCCAAGCTGCACTGCTAATGCTAGGCTGTGCTGGAAGATAAATATGTAAGTGATGAGAGCTGCATTCTTGTGCGTGTGTGTATATATATATATATATATATATATATATATATATATATATATATACCGTATTTGCTGGCGTATAAGGCGACCAGGCGTATAAGACGACCCCCTAATTTTACAGTTTTTTAACGTTTTTTTTGCCTGTACTCACCGTATAAGACGACCCCCGTTCCGATACTTCATATTTCTTCCTTCTGGAGCCATATACTTCTTCATTCTTACTGGGACTGGAGCCAATCACGGCGAGCGATGTATTCTATTAATGAATACAAAGCCTGCTTGGATTGGCAGAGGTTGTAACATCATCAGCCCGTGCATCTCTGACTCTCAAAGCCAATCCGAGCAGGCTACTGTATGTAGGCACTCGGATTGGCAGAGGTTGTTAACCCAATCTGAGCAGGCTCTGTATTCATTTGAATACATCGCTCACCGGGATTGGCTCAGCGGTAAATACTGTATGTAGTCGAAGCTACTTGCGATATTACCGCACATCCAGCAGGCATCCGAGCAGCTGACCCGGTGTATAAGATGACCCCTGCTTTTTGCCCAGTTTTTTTAAGTGTAAAAGGTAGTCTTATACGCCAGCAAATACAGTATATATATATATATATATATATATATATATATATACACACACACACATATATATATATATATATATATATATATATACATATACATATACATATACATATACATATATATATATATATATATATATATATATATATATATATATATATATATATATATATCTCAGATATACTGTGTGTGTGTGTGTATATATATAGGGTGACCAGACATCCCCGGTTTCAGGGGACAGTCCCTGGATTAAGGACACTGTCCCTAGACCAAGTCTGTCCCCAGTTTTGTCCCCATTGGATTTGAACAGGGGCTGGGGCAATTTCAAAGACAGTCAGTGCAGAATTAAAAAAAATAATAATTCTGAATTACACCCCCCTACTCTGTCGCTCCTACTAGCTTGGGGGGGGGGGGGGGATTTTTTCCATTACCTGTGCCCCTTTCTGATGATCATGTGTTGGTCGGAGCAGAGGGAATATTTCTTCAGTTTCAAGTGCATTCCCATTCAGCTCCGCTTCCATGTTCTTCTGCCTTGGCTCAAGTCCCAGCCAGCTGCCTGCCTGCTTATCTTCCTCCGCTCCCCACCAAGCAGTAGCGGGGACCCGGAGTGTAAGACTTGGCAGGCTGTGTGGTGGGCGGCTGCAGCGATGGGCAGAGAGACGCTGATTGCCGCCATTACTAGTAAAAAAAAATGTGTCCCTGGATTTTTTTTTAAAAATCTGGTCACCTTAGTATATATATATATATATATATATATATATATATATATATATATACACACACACATACACATAGAGTATATCTGATATATATATATATATATACACACACACACATGTACCAGAATGAAGATACAAAATATATATATAGAATGCATCTCCCATCACTTACTTACATGTATAAATATTTTTCTCATTTCTTTTATCTCATTCTTTTTATTGGGATGTGGGTTTGAATTCTGTGCCTTCGATCTTATAATATGTGAATTCAGCCCTGGGGGAAAACTCTTTAAATGAGACTGCAATGATAATACAGGAAACAATACAGGAGGTGTGTGACAGGAAGTGAGCAGTGGGAACCAGAGGGGTGAACTTTCACCTCTCACTTCCTGTTCCTGGTAAGGCCTAGTCTGAAAAGGAAAGCATGTCAGCATGGTGGAGACACTCTCTGTATTCCCCTGGATGTATTTTCCTGGATGAAAGGTGAGCCTTCTATGTAATAATATTAGAATTGTGAAAGTTTGGTGTATGAGTTAAGTTGTATTTGTCTATTTCCTGCTGAATAGTTCTCATTCTGTGTACATTCACCTTCCCAGTTACCATACAGCATGTGCACAGTAATGTAATATTATAGGGCTCCTCTTCCACAGCATGTCACCCTGCTGCATATAATATGTATGGCATCCATGTTATATCCAGTAACTGTGTAACATACTGTCAGTGCACATTGCTGCATATAATATGTATGGCTTCCATGTTATATCCAGTAACTGTGTAACATACTGTCAGTGTACATTGCTGCATATAATATGTATGGCTTCCATGTTATATCCAGTAACTGTGTAACATACTGTCAGTGCACATTGCTGCATATAATATGTATGGCTTCCATGTTATATCCAGTAACTGTGTAACATACTGTCAGTGCACATTGCTGCATATAATATGTATGGCTTCCATGTTATATCCAGTAACTGTGTAACATACTGTCAGTGCACATTGCTGTATATAATATGTATGGCTTCCATGTTATATCCAGTAACTGTGTAACATACTGTCAGTGCACATTGCTGTATATAATATGTATGGCTTCCATGTTATATCCAGTAACTGTGTAACTTACTGTCAGTGCACATTGCTGTATATAATATGTATGGCTTCCATGTTATATCCAGTAACTGTGTAACATACTGTCAGTGTACATTGCTGTATATAATATGTATGGCTTCCATGTTATATCCAGTAACTGTTATATCCAGTAACTGTGTAACATACTTTCAGTGTACATTGCTGTATATAATATGTATGGCTTCCATGTTATATCCAGTAACTGTGTAACTTACTTTCAGTGTACATTGCTGCATACAATATTATATGGCTTCTATTCTATATCCACTCGCCATGCAGCATAGGAGTTGATTTACTAAAGGAAAATCCATTTTGCACTACAAGTGCACTTGGACATGCAGTCGCTGTAGATCTGAGGGGTAGATCTGAAATGAGGGGAAGCCCTGCTGATTTTATCATCCAATCATGTACAGGCAAAAATGATTTTTTTTTGTCCCCTTCAGATTTATAGTGACTGCACTTCCAAGTGCACTTGTAGTGCAAAGCGGATTTGCCTTTAGTAAATATACCCCATAATGTCAGTGCATAGTGCTACCAATGTTTATGTCTCCCTCCCCTTTTGCATATTATTATCTGCCCTGCTACTAGGTGCCATTAGATATGGATTTTTCCATACAGATACCAATTATGGGCCACCTTTCAGGCCGATAACAATATGAGGTAATGATATTATGTTTACATCCAGCTGCCCCAGAAGTAGCCTGATATCAGTTGACATCTAGGCCTTTTTTTGTATTCTAACAGCCACTGGCCACTGTCAGAATGCAGGAAAAAAGAGCAGATAGCAGGGAAATCAATAGCCTGCTGTCAATCAGCAAAGGAGAGGATTTGAAGGAGAACATTCTTCTTCAGGTCTTCCTCTGCTGATTGACAGCAGGCAGTGGGAAGGGGGCACAATAGTCAGCCTAATTTTAAAATTTTAAACAGCCAATGGCAGTCTGGCTATGGTTCCCCCACTGCCTGCTGTTTACATTCAGCTACCATCAAATAAATTGTGCAGAAGGAGGTTAGCGGTGTCTGGGGTGTGTGTGTGGGCGGGGGGTTTGAAAGATGGGGGTGTGTGTGTGTGTGGGGGGTGGGGGGGAGTGGATGGGGGGTGTGGAGGTGGAAAGATAATTTTTTTTTTTTTTTTTTTTTGGCGGATTCTGACAGATGGGCCGCCAGCCGCTGTCAAAGCACCTGACCAAGACTAACTGACAGCTGGTGAATATAAAACCAGAATAAGCACTTGGAAGAAGAAAACCAACAACTGAGACAACTTGCCTTTGGTAAGCGGACAACTTAATTGCGGTTTATATCACTGCATTAAACTGGCACTGTATCTGATCATCATATCTGCATCATCCTTCATTATTCATTTGGTCATCAGCGTTTGAGTTTTGTGGTGATATCATTAAGAATTTTTGAGGTTTGGTTTGCCAATTGTGTGCTGTTGGCATACAATTTTGGGATCACCGATTTGGCGTATTAACCTCTCATTGTTTATACATATAATTTGACATTCATTTTGTGAATTTATATACAAATTTTTCCTTGCACTCTGATTTTTTTGTTTTGGTTAATTATTGTGCACCGTTTTTGGCATATCAGCCCCTGGATGCCAATCTTTCAATGTAATTGGTATTGGTGAATTTTTTTCAATTTTAATTTTCATTGAATCTTTTTTATTGGCACAGTCTTTTATTTTTGTTATCTATTTATTGTTTGTTATTCCACCAGTTCTGCTGCCTTTGTTATTTTTATCTTTATTTTCTGTTTGACCAATCATTTGCCCTTTCATTCTACAGTGTTTTAAGGCAGAGGTAGGCAACCTTAGAGAGTTGGAGATCTACCTGAACAACATGGGAGAAGTCAAAGATCACAGGGCACAGTCTCCTCCAATGTTGCCTCCTCACACCTGACTAAAACCTATAATTGCCGTACTACCGCGCTGCAATTGTGTGCCTTTCACTGCAATTTTTGGTGTAAACATTTTGCCTCCTCACCACCTTGCAGAATTTCTCAGAGGCGCATTGGAGCATTGCATACCGCACTTGTGAATGAGCCCTAAGTTGCATTTGGCAATAGCACTTTTAAGGCTCATTCACATGTGAATTTGGGGGTGGTAAAACCCTGCCCCCAATCCCTACCCCCTTTAGCTGCTAAGTGGGAGGGGGTCAGGGTGCCATGGGAGGTGGATGCTTGAGAGTTACTATTAGATCTCAAGCAACCAGAAATAACAGTACCAATGGGGATCGTTGAGTAACTGGAAGTTTACTGTACTACATTCATTATAGTATCAGTGAGTGCACTGAGGTAACTACATACTATATGCACAAGTAGGATTTTTGTTTTGTGGAACATCCTTACTTTTACCTTGGGAGAAACCCTCTTGGGGGGGGGTCAGCAGCAGACTGGAGGAAACCCTCTAATCATTTAAGTACATTTTTCCACAAGTCATCAATTTCTAACAAATGAAATGAATGGATATAGTGAGAAAATAGGCCATTATGTTACTTAAAAAGGTGTTATGCTTTTCCATAGAGTTGCCTGGTGTAATGGATCTTTAGAAAACAACAAGAGCGCAGCTAATAGCACTGAAGAATGATGGTGGAAGTTCATCCTGTGTGGGTGTATCGTGTGCATCACCTTTTGTCCCATCTGAAGACTTGAGCTCATCTCCTTGTCAAGTGTCGTACTCAAGGCCTAAACAGGTAGGTTTTCTTTTGGTATCGAAACATTAAATGGTTGTCTTTTTTTTTAAATATCAAACATATCCTACTCCTATTTACCTGCTCTGTGTAAGGGTATTTGTACAGAGCAGCCCAGATCCTTCTCTTCTCAGGTCCCATGCCGGTGCTCCTGAACCAGAGCTCTGTGTGTCCAATCACACACTGAGCCTTGCCTTGACTCCATCTCCTAATTAGCTCACTGGCTGTGATTGACAGCACCGTGAGCCAATAGCTCCCACCGCTACAGAAAGCCAATCAGCAGTGCAAGTCCCTGGAGAGACAAGGCTCTCGTGGACATCACTGGATTGAGAGAGGGCTCATGTAAGTATAGGGGGGCTGCACACAGAAGTTTTTTTTACCTTCATGCATTGAATACATGAAGGTAAAAACCCTTGTACCTTTACAACCACTTCAATAAAAAGTAACCTTTAAGGAGGTGCCTCCAAGCGGCTGACAGATGGAGAGAAGCAAGTACAGTTAGACCCTATGAAAACATCAGCTTTGACATGTAGACTGTAAGCCAATTTGACTGTTGTGTCAAAATAAGATATCTTGCTCAGTCTGGTAGTAGTCTGAACTAAAAAGGCAAGTTGTAGGCAAGATGTTGATTTTTATACAGATTTTTTAAAAGTCTACAATATTTTTTTTTTACATGCTTAATTTTGTTTGTTTTATTTACTCAGCTGCATCTATTAGACCCCTTTCACACTGAGCCAGTATTCAGGTGTTTTAGCACTAGAAATAGCCTCTAAAAAGCTCATGAAACTGCATCCCTTTCAGTGCAATGAGTACTTTCACACTGGGGCGATGCGCTTGCGGAACATTAGAAAGAGTCCTGCAAGCAGCATCTGGGGCGGGTTGGGAGCGCTATAAATAGCGCTCCTAAAACACACCTGCCTATTGAAATTAATGGGCAGCACTTCCAAAGCACTTTAAAAGCGCATTAAAAACTGTACTTTTTCCCTTTAAAAAAAAAAAAAAACGCCTAAAAAGTGTTGCAAAAACCGCCGGAGCTTTAGCAGCGCTAAAGTGTGAAAAGGGTCTTATATGGCTTTTGATTCACAGGGAAAATCTAATAAGTCTAATATTTTCCATTTACTTTTTAAAGCTGCCACTTTGGCAAAGTTTCCTGGGACTTCAAACGGTGTGATCAGTGACGCTCTTACGAGAACAATTCCGGTGTTGAAATATCACCTGAAGGGAAACATCGGGAACCATCAGAATACCACAAATAAACTTGTATGTCATTTACCACAGTTAACACCACTTTCTATTCTCTGTGTTGTAGTGTTTGTATATTTACATGATAATAAAGTTGTGTGTATTGTACTGTGTTATCGTTTTTATTTCCAAATATTTGCTGGTTTTATAGGCCTACAATATATAAAATACAATATATAAATGCACAGCATTTCAAAATGTAATAGGAATGTATTTTTTTTTATTTTACATTCAGTACATTTATATTTAAAATATATTTTAAAAAACATTCTTAATATATTTTTTCCCAAATATATTGCCATATATTTGAAATGCTACAATTTTGGCCAGATTCAATATATTTCAAAAATATATTTCAATATATTTGTGAATATATTGGGTAATGCATTGTGAAATATGTTGCAAATATATTCATAAATATATGTTAAATGCATTTAGCAATATATTTATGCAGCCATAAATATATTGCAAAGTGCATTTTGGAATGCATTGTGAATGTATTCAGAAATATATGTTAAATGTACTTCTGAATGCATTTAGCAATATATGTCTGAATATATTCACAATGCATTCCAAAATGCATGTTGCAATATATTTATGGCTGCATAAATATATTGCTAAATGCATTCAGAAGTACATTTAACATATATTTATGAGTATATTTGCAACATATTTCACAATGCATTTCCCAATATATTCAATAATATATTCACAAATATATTGAAATATATTTTTGAAATATATTGAATCTGGCCAAAATTGTAGCATTTCAAATATATTGCAATATATTTGGGAAAAATATATTTAGAATGTGTTTTTTAAATATATTTAAAATATATTTTTCTTCCACGTGGGACAGAGCAATAGGACTGTTTCTTTTTTCCTTCTTTTTTTTTTTTAATGACGCGCGCATGCGCAGAAGCGTCCCGCTTGCCCAGCGCCATTTTGGAAGAGGGCAGAGGAGACAGGCGGCGTCATCACTGAGCTGCGCGCATGCACAGAGCGCCAAGGGGTACGCAGCGGTGACCCCGAGAATATGGGGTGTCAGAGAAACCACAGGGCTCAGCAGAGCTGAGAAAAAAACAACAGGCAGACAAAGGTACAAAACGGACTAACCTTAGGTGGTAAATGTAATGATACAAATACCTTTGTGGAAGCACACACTGCACTGGAAGGAAAGACAAAGCGAAAGTGGGGGCCACTGCGAGATTTGAAGCTTTTTTAAAGCTTGCTACAGATGCCAGTATAATTCCAGAGCCCCTGAGACCACCAGAACGGGGTTCCCACCATAAAGCTCATTTAGAGACTGTACAGGAGGGACTTCCAAACAGGAGAGGCTGAACCTGCTGGGGCGATTTGCGGTAAGAGGCATGCTTCTTGCTTGTTCGTCCAATCTTGTCAGGTGAGGATAAAAAAAGAGAATGATGCGGGCGTCTCCCCTTCAAATTTATAGCTAACCAATCCTGTCAGGTTGTGGGGGTGGAGTCACAACCCCAGTGTGTGCTGCCATGAATGCATCAGGAAAAGTGTTATATGCCAATAAATACAGTACTTTGGGGTTTCATTTCTTTCTTACTTTCACACAAAAATAAAATAGTTTAGTCTTTCATAAATCCATGCTAGCTATTGCTTATGAAAGTGTTTTCTGGCAAAGATCTTGTATGTGTTCTTTTTATTGAACTGCCAAATACCTTTTCTAATACAGAAATAAAACATACAGGCTTGTACTTACTGGATGAAGATCTTGATCGATTTTTAAATATTGGCACCACATTAGTCTTTCTCCAACCCTTTGGTAACAAGCCAATTATTGCAGAGCACCTATGGAAATGGAGTTGATTTACTACAGGCAAATAGGATGTGCACTTCGCAAGCGAATTTCGTTGCATAGTGAACAGCCCTTTTGCTTTATGTAATTCAAACCCAAAGCATCATAATGTAAGCTATGATTAACCACTTTAGCCCCGGACCATATTGCTGGTCAAAGACCAGAGCACTTTTTGTGATTCGGCACTGCGTCACTTTAACTGACAATTGCGCGGTCGTGCAATGTGGCTCCCAAACAAAATTGGCGTTCTTTTTTCCCCACAAATAGAGCTTTCTTTTGGTGGTATTTGATCATCTCTGCGGTTCTTATTTTTTGCGCTATAAACAAAAATAAAGCGACTATTTTGAAAAAAATGCAATATTTTTTACATTTTGCTATAATAAATATCCCCAAAAAAGATATAAAAAATAATTTTTTTCCCTCAGTTTAGGCCGATACGTATTCTTTTACTTTTTTTTCATAAAAGAAAATCGCAATTAGCGTTTATTGATTGGTTTGTGCAAAATTTATAGCGTTTACAAAAAAGGGGATAGTTTTATGGCATTTTTATTAATATTTTTTTTTACTAGTAATGGCGGCGATTAGCGTTTTTTTTCGGTACTGCGATATTATGGAGGACACATCGGACACTTTTGACACATTTTTGGGACCATTGGCATTTTTATAGCGATCAGTGCTATAAAAATGCATCGGATTACTATAAAAATGCCATTGGCAGTGAAGGAGTTAACACTAGGGGGAGGGAAGGGGTTAAGTGTGTTCTTGGGTGTGTTCTAACTGTATGGGGAGGTGGCCTCACTAGGGGAAATCACTGATCTTCTGTTCATACATTGTATGAACAGAAGATCAGTGTTTCCCTCGCTGACAGGAACGAGAGCTATGTGTTTACACACATAGCTCTCGTTCCCCGCTCTGTAACGAACGAGGGGGACAGGCGGGGGCGTGCGCGCGAGCCGCCGGCAGCGCGCACGCGCCCCCTAGCGGCGGCTAAAGGTAGGACGTAGAGCTGAGTGAACATCCTGAACTTGTCGCAATAAAAAAATAAAATTTTTAACATGTAGAACAAAAGCAGCTTAGACAAAAAGCATCAAACAGGCCAAAACCAAACAATGTAACAAATGCAACATTGAAGATTCCTCCCGTTTGTAAGGTGTGTGTGTGTGTGTGTGTGTGAGGGGGGGGGGGGGGGCTGTAATAAATGTGTAGGGATCAGTTGAGTTCACCCTTAGTCTGGAATTGCTAAATCTATCTTGCATTACACCCACTATGCCTTACAACCCACTCTATATGAAAAGATGTCAGCAGCTCTTGGCTCTGGAGGTTCTCATTAGACTAAAGGAAGCCTGGGATCTTGTTACAGATGTAATAGATGTTTGCACAAAGATGTGGGGTTCTACAGCAAAATAAGTTTTTCTCACAGCAACTGAAGTGTACTCAGCCTAAAGCTGGCCATAGGCAGTTAGATTTTTATTTGAAAGTTTGTAGAGATACTCAGAAAAATTGTTCACCATACATTCTTGTAGGCAGATGCCTAAAATGTCACTAGTATTTTGCACAAACTGTTAAAGTCAGGTTCTTTGAGAGTTACCTATGTGCTGTGGTGTAATTCCCCCCTGCATGTGTAATTTCCTTTTCTAAAAGGATATATGAAGGAGATGGTTGGGTCTCATGGTCTTCTAGCAAATCCAGCAATCTTAGCATGGGGGAACTGTTGTACTGTAATGTTGGTCAGCACCCCCTCATGGCTCCCTCATGAGAATTGTAGTCTGAAACATGAACATCAATCACAGAATTGGAGATATGGACCTTTAAAATACAGTTCCCATAGGACATTGAGGTGGAAGGGAAGTGATGCAACAGTTTTTACTAGACTGCACTTATTTTTTGCAGTGTGGGAGCTGAGGTATGTACTATGGTCCTGGTGTAACACACCCATGCTGAACACTTATACCAATCCTATACCACATTACACTGAACCACATCTGATCCACATCTACCTTGCACCTGTGTTGAGGCAATACTGTACCTATACTGTATGCAGGTTAACTGAGACAGTCATTATGTGTACCAATACTCTTAAAGGTCCCCAACTATAGCCGGCAGAAGAGCATCTCAAAGGATTACCCCTCCTTTAATAATTATTCTGCATTTTCTCCATTTGATTCCCTGCCCCCTTTTCTTTTGGAAAGTGCCTACCCAGTTGGTCTAAGACTTGCATCACCACCACAATTACACTCTTATAGTAGTATAGTTCCAGAGACCTTTTGATCTATTTTCCAAATCTTATACCAATTTTTACCCAGTTTGTCCAACTATCTGGCCTCTGTGTTAACAAGAACAGATCCAATGCCCAAAATGTCTCCTTTGCCTTCTCCAGGACCCTTTCCTCCCTGCCCTATTTAGACATTAAATATATTTGAATTTGGCATGCTACACCACTCTTAAAACCAAAGAAAATGTGTCAGCACCAGGGTCTCTTTCTGTATGCCTTAAAATACTGTAGGTGCTCTTAATTAACTCCACGTGTGTAAGATAAGAACTGGTAGTATTTTATTTTGACCTTATCACAAGCATGTCCTTGGAAACATTTAACAAAAATGCATTAAATAAGAAACAGAATATTTTTTTTATTCATAAAAATTGTTAATTTGTTGTCAGATATGCTTTTTATCACTTAAATACAGTATAGAATAAAGCATTTATTTCAAATGACCATCATTTTGGTAAAGCTATTATTTGTGCTTAAATAGAACAAAATGAAGTGTACTTTTCATTTATAGTGAAACCTCTGTCATGGGGAAAAAAAATCTCCAAAAGTAACACAAAGCTTATTTTTGAGTCAAGAAGGCTAGAATCCTTGTAAGCAAAATATTTTTTTGTCCCACTCAACAAAGTTTTAAGATATGGTATCAAATACTCTCAGCAGACTTAGGACAACAAATAATTCTGTGTTTGACAAGACTCAATGCAACCATAGAGATGCAGAAAGAATTGTAACAAATGTCAAATTGCAAGAACTCATTTTTATTTAAAAGGGAAGTATGTTTTTTCATTATACTTACCTAGGTGGATGCAGCATCGATCAGATGCTGCATCTGTTCCCCGCCGGCTCTAACACTAAGGCCTCGTACACACGATCGGACATATCCGATGAAAACGGTCCGCGGACCATTTCCATCGGATATGTCCGATCTGGAGTTTGATCCGATGGCGTGTACACACCATCGGATCAAATTCCCCGCCGGCGGACGGCGCGGTGACGTGTCGGTGACGCGGCGGTGACGTTGACGCCGCCACGTCACCGCTACGTCACGCACCAGGAAGTAAAACACTTCCGCGCATGCGCCAAATCCATTCGGCGGCGGCGCGGCGGCGGTGCGGGACGACATGTCTGCTGGTAAGTGTACTAACCAGCAGACATGTCGGGCGGACAGATTCCCACCGGATAGATTTCAAAGCATGCTTTGAAATCTGTCGGGTGGAGAAATCTGTCCGCTAGCCCATACACACGAGCGGAGATGTCTGCTGAAACGGTCCATCGGACCGTTTTCAGCGGACATATCCCCTCGTGTGTACGAGGCCTAAGAACCGAATGATAAAACACCACTGATCCCTTGGTTTTCAGAGCTCCATGAGCAGAGAGCTGGTGACTGTCAGTGGCCTTTGCTGTATTGTGTACTTTTGTGTAAGGAGAGGAGGAGGCATTGAGGGGTTCCATTTTCTTGCTTATTTCTTGATTTTATTTTTATTTTCAGGGTGGAATGCAATGTATATATCATGGGAACGCAGTTCTCGCACCTCCAGAACTGAATGTATGCAATGGCAAGGGGTGTTGGGGTGTTATGAAGGGTCCATTGATGCTGGCTGCTGGGGAATCTAGTGTTGCTGGGGGTTCTATCATTTAGGGAGATGTCTATCGTTGCTGGGGGGGGTCAATTGTTGCTGGAAGGAATCAAATGTTGAGGGAGGGATCTATTGTTGTTGGAGGGTCTAATAATGCTGGCTGTTGGGATCTATTGTTGCTGGGTAGACTATTGTTTACAGAGGTGTTCTATTGTTGCTGGGGGGAGATTGTGGATTCCCCTTTGGTGGTGTGGTCATTTATTAATATATATGTTTTTTAATAAAAAAATGGCCACACTAGGATTAGTATTGAGTGGAGGAACTTTAGTCAACTGCATTTAAAGGAAGAAATTAGGTTTTATACAGGTGTTTCTACTTCCTCTAGAAGTTTGTCCAGATCAATTTGGTCTATTAGGTCACCTGAACTGAATATTTTTACTGTGCATGCTCATATAGTTATTATTGCGTCAAGAAGGGGTACCTTAAAGGGGTTGGAAAGGTTAGTTTTTTATTTTCTAAATAGGTTCCTTTAAGCTAGTGGATTGTTGGTTCACCTACCTTTTCCTTTGATTTCCCTTCTAAATGTTTTTTTTTTTCTTTGTCTGAATTTCTCACTTCCTGTTTATCCTCATTAAGCTTGCCCTCATCATCTGAGACGTTCTGGCTGGGGGTTAGTCAGCCAGAACAGTTTACTAAACTAGTAAACAAAGAAAAAAAACATTTAGAAGGGAAATCAAAGGAAAATGTAAGGGAACCAACAATGCATTTAGAAAATAAAACACAAACCTTTACAACCCCTTTAATATAAATTATGTCTATAATTATAAATTATTTGTTTAGCTTTTGTTTTCACATGTCTTCTACCTTAACTGCTTGCCGACCTGCCGCCGACATTTTACTGCGGCAGGTCGGCTCTCCTGGCCCAGAGCCCGTAGCTCTACGTCGGCTCTCTTAGCGGCCACTAGGGGGCGCGCAGGCGCCCCCTGCTCGCCCCTGAGTCCCGCGTGCATGCCCGGCGGGGACGATCGCCACCAGGCACCCGCGATTGCTCGTTACAGAGCGAGGACCGGGAGCTATGTGTGTAAACACACAGCTCCTGGTCCTGTCAGGGTAGAAATGCTAATCTTCTGTTTATACAATGTATGAACGGAAAATCAGTGATTTCCCCTAGTGAGGCCACCCCCCCATACAGTTAGAACACACCCAGGAACATACTTAACCCCTTCCCCGCCCCCTAGTGTTAACCCCTTTATTGCCAATGGCATTTTTATAGTAATCCAATGCATTTTTATAGCATTGATCGCTATAAAAATGCCAATGGTCCCAAAAATGTGTCAAAAGTGTCCGAAGTGTCCGCCATAATGTCGCAGTACTGAAAAAAATGCTGATCGCCACCATTACTAGTGAAAAAAATATATTAATAAAAATGCCATAAAACTACCCCCTATTTTGTAAACGCTATAACTTTTGTGCAAACCAATCAATAAATGCTAATTGCGATAAATAAGTATCAGCCTAAACTGAGGAAAAAAAAATAATTTTTTATATATTTTTTGGGGGATATTTATTATAGCAAAATGTAAAAAATATTGCTTTTTTTTCAAAATAGTCTCTCTATTTTTGTTTATAGCGCAAAAAATAAAAACCGCAGCGCTGATCAAATACCACCAAAAGAAAGCTGTATTTTTGGGAAAAAAAGAATGCCAATTTTGTTTGGGAGCCACGTCGCAGGACCGCACAATTGTCAGTTAAAGCATCGCAGTGCTGAATCACAAAAAGTGCTCTGGTCATTGGGCAGCAATATGGTCCGGGGGTTAAGTGGTTAATTATCCATTCCCGTTGGGCATCAGTGGCTTTTTGCTCTTTGGCTTCCTGGCATGGCAAGGGGAAGGGGGCTTTCCTTTTGTTCTTTCTTTGTACCTCCATCATGGTTTTGGGCTCGCCCACCTCCGACTACTGGGGGGTGCTTTGTCATGCTGGCGGCATCCATTGGCCACTTACGGGTTGTGGTCTTGCTCTGTTGATAGTATGCATATATGTGACATCACTGCGGCATGAAGTGGCGGCAACAGGTGCTACTTCCCAGGACGCTGAGGAGGCCATGTAAAGCACATAATTGGGCATCCTATGCCTGCTGGTCTAAGGAATGTGGGGTGGTACCCTGCACCTGACACAAATCCCCTTTGGTAATTAATTCCCGAACACAAAGGCAGCTACTGAACACTTCAAGCAACCGAACAAGAAACCGATACAAAAAATTCTCCCCCAAGTACAAGACAATGCTCTGTGTTGAGGGTCAAATAGGGATCAGACTTTATTGAAAAATAATACAAGTCTTATATACAGTAAAAAGCTCATATTACTCTGAAAATACACCTGTGACCAGACCTAATTAACATGAGCTTATTAACTAATCCCTTTAAGCTAAATCAGGATTTCACTACAGGTCAGACTTGTCACCGAGCTTCACACAGTAGATGATACATTATAAAAAGTTTAAACACAGGACTCCCTCATACAATTGCAGGGTTAATTAGGCCAGACAACAATGGCTGAATGAGAAGTCACAGTGGACTCATTTACATTATAGAAGACAACAGACAGACAGGATGCTGGAGGTGATGACATTAGCATCTCCTTACAGTATATGTCCCGACAGTATGAACCAGTCACTCTTTCTAATATTTAAGTGGGCCTTGCCAAAATGTGCATAAAAACACGGGGCGACTAATTACTGTGAATGCAGCTATTTTAGTGTACCAACGTCCCGATAATATGAAAATGGAAATTAATCTGGACTAATAAAGTGGACTTTTGGCGGTACAAGTAATTAATGTAAAAAATCTATAAATATTTATTTATAAAAAGCACATGTAAAGAAAATTGTATACACAATTTCGTGAAACAGTATTGTATAATGTCAGCACATGATCTCAGTACATATAACACAAGGTAAGAAAGCTTATACTTATGCAAATACACTCATAACATAAGAACGTGTAGCATCAAAGGGTGTATATAAACTTTTAGTGCTTGAAACTGAGTTCGATATGCAAGATGGTAGATCTTGCTTTTACTCTCGACATGTCTCGCGTACAGGCCGCTTCATCAGGAGCATAGAGGTCTAATAACAGACATACATAACATAAACAAAAAACATCAAAAGATGTCAATTAGTCAAACCAGTTTATACACAAAACAAACATACAATTCACAAATAAAATGTTAAAAAGCTGCTATTTATTGTTACTCGTGCAGTACGCAAACTGCCCCGCACTTCAAGTGCGCACATAGACAAAGCTAATCCACCCAGCAAACTAGAAAATTAACATAGGTTGAAGAAAGGAAATAGTATCATTTATAGTGGTCATAAATTACATCTAAATAACATCCATTCAGATAGGAACACCCTGATACACACGACCATTTTTAATATATGCATCTTTGATCTAATTAAAAGACAGCAACATAGAAACATTTCAGGGGTGAAACAAAGAGTTAGATCTTTCACTTACGGATCAATCGACTTTCCGAAAAGACGTTGATCCGACTGCTAGTAGTAGAGTAGGATGTTTACAACACTGTTACTTAACCAGTCTCCTGGGCATATGGTAGGCACTCTTAAATACACAGAGAAAGGAAAAAGCATTTCCTAAATACCAAGGACATACTTTGCAGACAGGGTGACCCATATCAAACGAATGGATGGTTTAAATAGAAAACAAAAACTAGGCCAATCAAATGGGCTTACCGTTCTATTTAGTGGTAAAAGAGTTGAACTGTGACACAACCTGTTGGTAAACAGTGATAGTGTGTAGGCGGCAAGACCCCGTCCAGTGTCCCTCCAATCTCTCCTAAGCTTAAAAAGGCTCCAAAACCTGGTTGCTTAGAGGCTGAGCACTAAATTGGAGGTAGCCACCTCAGTGCAGAAAAAGAGGGGGTAGTTCTTTTAAAAAATTCAGCGTTATCTGGGGAAAGATCAATGTATTAGGTTGCTGTAGGTTAAAAAGCCAAACATGCTTGTAAATGTAGGTACAGTGATAGCCCATTAGTAACAAGCCATAGTAAGTAGTTACCTTAACAGCTGCACAATGATAGCCAGAAGGGGAGAGACAAGAAGCATGGAGGGGGTCATGCATAGTTTAACAACAGGAGAACGGCGTCTGCCCGCCTGCCATTCTTAAAAGTATCCCCGCCAGAAGTGCGTCACTCCATCCGGAAATGATGTCACCCTGCGGGGTTAAAGTTTACCGCGCATGCGGCGCGGGTGTCAAAATGGCGGCGCCCATCACACAGTGTGTCAACAGGGGGACATAGTAGACCATGCCAAAGCGGTCACATGCATACAGGTGCGCCGGGGCCCAGCCTAATCAGAGATCAAGGACCCAGCCCGCCGACAAGGAGTCAGCTGGGGAGTTCTCTCTGGACACGGGCAGCAAAGGAAGGGCCGGTGACCAAACGTCCACAGCCCACGCACTGCACAGGCAACAAAAAAGCAGCGTACAAAAACATGAATTTTAAAACATATAAGTCACATAGATGAAAAAAATCCACCTAATACGGTAAAACTAAGTGCATATATATTAAATAATAAAAATAACCAGGGAATCTTAGGGTATTATGAAAAAAATAAAAAAACATTTTTTAGTAACAAAATAGATAATACAAATATGCACACAAAAACTTTATTTGCTAATAATTATAAATGGTGCATAATGAATTGTGAAACCAAAACTTAAAAAACATATACTTTATATGCATATAAGTGTATTGGTAACTAGATACTGTCCCATTGCACCTTAAATCCATCCCATAATGGTAGGAGTAGTACATAAAATTGTGCAAAAATGTAGGTGATAGTGAGGTGACACGGACAAAGTAAATGGAGATAAAATAAGATGCTCCATTGGAGGGGTGAGAGTAATTTTTGGTATGTGAAATAAAGGAAACATTAAAGGTGTATGTATGATTAAGGGAAATTTTCCTTTAAGTGTGTAATAATCAAGAAAAAAAAGGAAAAACAGTACGATGCTTGAAATGCAAATTGTCAAGAGTTTTATACCAAGGTGCACTTATTCATAAAGTGACTAATTGGTGAAAATAATAAGTGAATGTCAATAAAATAAAATAAAAACTAATTATATCGAAAATCATATCCAACCTCTAAGGCCGCGTACACACGATCAAATCTATCTGCTGGAAACGGTCGGCCCGACTGTCCCAGCAGACAGATTCAATCGTGTGTACGGGCGAGCCGACGGATTTGGCCAGCCGACAGATTTGAAAGCATGCTTTGAAATCTGTCAGCTGGGAACCTGTCCGCCCGACATGTCTGCTGGTTAGTACGCTAACCAGCAGACATGTATTCTCGCACACGCGTCGAATGGTTTCGACGCATGCGCGGAAGTGTTTTACTTCCTGGTGCGGTGACGTGGCGGCGTCAACGTCACCGCCATGTCACCAACACGTCAGCGCGCTGTCTGCTGGCGGGGATTTTGGTTTGATCGGGTGTACACGCGATCAAACCAAAACGGCAGCAGACAGATTTGTTCAAATCGGACGGCCCGACCGATTTGAACAAATCTATTTGGTCGTGTGTACGCAGCCTTAGGGTCACAAAAAAATAATAATATAGTAGCAGAGTGCATGACATCATGTGCATGTTCCAGTGTTATAGCAACCCAAATGCCGCCACTTACTTCAAAAATGACCACATAGCTAAAAAAAACTGTGGCTAAATCGTGGGTATGATCTAAGATTTATGCAGACCTAACCAATAATATATTGACTTCTATAAGAAGCATTTATAAGATTGAGTCTCATTGAGCCCTGGGGGGTTTACTGCATTGAGCCTCTCTACCCAGATAGCTTCCTTTTGGAGGATGATTCTATCCCATTTTCCACTTTTCTGATTTTTTGGGACCACAGCCAGCACAAGGAAGGAAACAGCAGAAGTGTCAAACTTATGGTATAAGTCCAAGTGTCGGCTAATAGACGTTAGCATTTTTCCGTTTCCGCACAGACTCCTGGGGATGTTGTATCATCATTTCTCAGGAGTCTGTGCGCTCCTATCCCCCCGAAAAATCGTGGCATTTCAGTAGAGGAAATGACGTGAATAGGGCTATTTACAGGGCCATTTTCAAAAAGGGCACAACAGGGGTGGACTGACAATTCATGGGGCCCCGGGCAATAGAAGATTATGGGCCCATGGGCTTACAGATGGTCACCACGCCAGGAGGCGGGGCAGCTAAAATCTTGGGATTTTCACATTAAAAGCATGTCGGTTTCAGACATATCAGGGACAGATGTAAAAAAAACACAGATTTGTACATACTGTCCCTGGTTTTACTGAGCCTGGCAACCCTTATGGGGCCCCCTAGTGGCATGGGGCCCTCGGGCAGTGCCCGAGTGCCTCAATGGTCAGTCCGCCCCTGGGGCACAAAGCCCTTACTTCTCACTAGATCGGCGTGATTTTTTTTTATTAGTGTGGGGATTATATTATTTACATTGTCATAACAACGGGGCGGGACGTTCCTCCGCCGCCACCTGTTGTCATGACAACGGCACAAACAATCGCCTATACGAGCGGTGCTCTAATGCACACGTGGGAGATTTAAGGCTTACCCAGCATGCACATCTCGCCGAGATAAGTAAAAAAATGTGCTAGGCTTTATTTGCCCACACAGGAGATGGAAACGGCCAGATCATACGGAACAGCTAAGGAGGCAAGGTTTTTATTAATTTACACATCACAGTGGGTTGTTTAATGCATAACATTTAAATGGCCAAAAAAAAAAAACATGACTGGAACCCCGCTTTAAGTAGACGACCCCCTCAGTGCGGCAGTTAGCTGAGAATTTAGGGGCAAACTTTTCCCCATTAGGTAATGAAATTGTTTGACATGTAGAAACCCAATGACAGAATAAACAATTGCCGCACTTGGAAGTGCCCAGGGGCAGTTTAGACACTTTGCTGATCGCCTCTGTGTAATGGCTAGTGGTCAGTCTGTCTCTTAGGGAGTTGGCTCGCCTGAACACAATTTCAGGTTGGTTCCCCACATATTTCCCAAGCGTGGGGTCATCTTGTAGTAGATGCCAATGGTTGTCAAGGAGCATACGTATATCATAATGGTGGCTTTAGAATTTGGTTATGAGTTTTACAGTAGGTTGAGGGAGAACCACCTTGGTTTTGTACAGAAATTCATTTCTAGTTTGATTTCTCGCCTTGTTACAGTACCTGTCGCCGAGAATATGTTTCCAGCATGACGGCATCTCGCTGATTCTCGGCGACATGGTGCCGACATTTCGCACTCGCTGGAATAGGAAAAGCACATTCCAGCGAGCGCGTCATAGAAGCGATGGGGATCCGACTTGGATTCCTGCTAATTCTAGCCGTGTCGTTTGGTATGAATCATGAGGGGGAACTCCACGCCAATTTTTAAATAAAAAAACAGCATGGGTTCCCCCACAATCCATACCAGACCCATATCCAAGCACGCCGCCCGGTCGGTAAGGAAAGGAGTGGGGACGAGCGAGAGTCCCCCCTCCTGAGCCATATCAGGCCCCATGCCCTCAACATGGGGGGGTTGGGTGCTCTGGGGCAGGGGGGCGCCCTGTGGCCCCCCACCCCAAAGCACCCTGTCCCCATGTTGATAAGGACAGAGCCTCTTCCCGACAACCTAGGCCATTGGTTGTCGGGGTCTGCGGGGTGGGGCGTATAAGAATCTAGGAGCCCCCTTTAATAAGGGAGCCCCCAGATACTGGCCCCCCACCCTAGGTGAATGAATATGGGGTACATCGTACCCCTACCCATTCACCTGGAAGAAAAATGTCAATAAAATAAACACACAACACAGGGTTTTAAAATAATTTATTAGTCAGCTCCGGGGGTCTTCTCCGCTCTCCGGGGGGTCTTCTCCACTCTCTGGGGGGTCTTCTTCCATCTTCTACGCTCTCCGTTGTCATCTCGGTGCTACCCAGTTCTTCTCCCACTCGCTCTCCAGTGCCTTCTTCGGGGCTGGCCGGCTCTATCTTCTTTTAATCTTCTTTTAGTAATAGCAGCGGTGCAGCCCATTCTTCTTTGCCGTCTTCTGCCTTCTTCTTTTCTTCTTATGTTGACGCAATGCTTCCTCCCGCTCTAATGCTGGGTGCGCAGCTCGCACCGATTTATATAGGCCTCTTATGACGTCACAGTCCCATCATGCTCCGTGGGTCCCGGAGCATGATGGCGTAGGGGGTTCTCCTTACAATCCATACCAGACCTATGGGGGGGAAACCATGCCATTTTTTATTTAAAATTTGGCGTGGAGTTCCCCCTCATGATTCATACCAAACTCTGCGGCTAGAATTGGCGAGAATCCAAGTCGTATCCCTGTCACTTCTATGGCGGCTTTTTCCCATCGTGGCAAGCCAGCTCACTTAAGATCAAGAAAAGTTGTAACTTTGTCAAAGTTAAAGGTCAATTTCAAATTGAATTGGTTATCACCGAGAATATTGATGAATTCAACAAGGAGTGCTTGCGAATTGGTCCAGACAATGAAGACATCATCGATGCAACGCATCCAGACGAGCACATGACAAAAGTATTTTGCCATGGACTCGCTGGAGAACAGATTCTTCTCCCACCCCCCCCCCAGGCACAGATTGGCGTAGCCAGGGGCACAACAGGTGCCCCTGGCTATGCCCTGCACCTGGAGGAAGTAGGAACAAAAACCAGTTATGGGTCAAAATGTGGCATATACAGGGTTCCCAGAGTCTGTGTGTTTTGGGGGGACATGGACTTGACCTCACAAAGAGTATTGTTCCCTTAAAATCAATGGCCAATAAGCGGAAGGCAAGAGGCTAGCATTCAGTCCTCGCCAAAAGCCTCTGTCCCAGCTAGGTCTGTCACAGGCTCATACAGATTTTAAAATTTCTAATTTCAGCTGGTGCACATACAATTTTTCAAGGGTATACAATTCATATATACACCTCAAGCCCTAAACAAGAAACAAGTGAACATTCTTCCTTTTTGAACATGAGATCTCCCCTGGAATATTCATGTTGCCTATTTTGAATGTACTTTATAACTCATAGAATCAAATAATGTTTTATGGGTGTTGAATTTGCTGACATACATTTATATATATTTGTGTTCATTGAACTTGTAGGTGCATGCATTGAACCTTTCCTACTATGAAGAGTCCTCTCGTATACATAAATATTTATCTTACAGGTGACATGTCACTGCGAGACAGACAATCCATTCTTGCACACACTCTTATAGGAACCCAGCCTAATTTTCTATGGTTAGTATGTTAATACCATGGAACAATGTATAGCTAGCACCCAGTGTATGGCCTCATAGAATTAATCACATGCTTGCTCTCAGTGTATACCTTTTTAAATGATTGCTCTTGCCTATTGCCCTCCTGCGGCACATATCCATGTGGCCTCTTGCAGGCCCCAAGCAACCTGTATTCAGGGGCGGATCTGGGGGGGGGGGCAATGAGGAAATTGCTCCCAGAGAAAATATTGCTGACTCTGATGCTGAGCGCTCCCGAGAATTCAGAGCCACGACCGGAATAACACACAGCCATTCTCAGCATTAGGTACTGCCCACACACATTGGGACTCCACTCTCCACCCCCTGTACCTCTTCCAGCAGTTTCAGCCTCTCTCCTGCAGGCTGCTGCTTGAGTGGGAGGGAAGGGGATGTGCCTGACCCCTGAGACCGCGCCTACCTGAAAAAGGGAGGTGTGAGCAGCTGAGCAAAAGGAGCTGAGTGACTGTGAACTTCCTGGAGGAAAACTCAGCTAGCAGTATGTCATGGATTAGTTTACAGGCTCCTCTATGCTGAGTCTGCTGAGTAACTGCAGCTTAGCATAGAGGAGCTGTTAGCTGACAAATGAGATTGCATCTTTTCATGTCTCACAGTGAGAATTGGGCTCATTAAAGCATTGTGTGTGCCCCCTGGTGTGTGGCCTCCTTATTCTCCCAGTGTGTGCCCTCCTGACCCCATACTGTGCTCTCCTGACCTCCCCGTACTGTGCCCTCCTGACCCCTTAATGTGCTCTCCTGACCTCCCAATACTGTGGTTATTATGATTGCCGAGAACTCCAGGATTTCTTTTCAAATTTGTTCTGGTCTAGGTCCAGTTTCCCTGTGTTAAAAGCTAACTACTCCATGGCAAATATAACATGTTTTTTAAAGTTTTGTATTTTCTAACTGTTGCAATATTAATATCATGTGTCTAAATTTAGATAACTTATCCTCCTCATGAAGATTGTCATTTTTGTAATTAAAATGCATTGGGGCTCTTTCTGGCTTTTTTAAAGCAACGTACGGGTACATGTGTCCATATGCACACAGGAGCCATTCTGCTGACATATATCTTTGTTACACAGTCGGCAAGTGGTTAAAGCCTCTGGGGGAATCGATTTAATGATTTTTGTCTCTGCTGGGGAGTGTCTGTACTAAGGGATCTGTACTGAGGGGAGGGTGTGTCTGTGCTGAGCAGGGGTGTTGCTAGGTGGAAAAAAAAGACCAGGGGCTTCAGCGCGGGGGGAGGTGAGGTGGGGTGGTTGATTTTGGGCTTGGGGAGGGTGATAGGCTCACTTGCTTCACACTGATCTACCTGACCTATCTGACATACACTGACCTACCTGACATACACTGACCTACCTGACGCATACACTGACCTGCCTCACATACATGACTGATATGACTGACAGACAAGACTAACCTACCATACATACACTGACATACATGACTGACCTGACATACACAGATTTTTGCTGCTCAGTGCTCAGCCTTACCTGTAGTGTGAGAATACTCTCATCCCAGGCCCCGGCATTCACCACCTGAAAGCCAGAGCCAGGATAAGCCAGAGCCATTTACACAAAGCGAGTGACTCAGCTGGGATCTCCCAGTGCCCAGTGCAGCTGCAGTATCATTCCCACCTTCTCCAGGACCCAGCAGCGCCTATGATTGGCGTCATACGTCCCGTGATCTCTGCATTGGACAAGTATGACATCCGTCACAGGAGCTGGGTTCCGGAGGCGGGACTTTTTGTATGTCACTCAGCCGCGCTGGCAGGAGATCATTCCCTGTTACCGCAGGTTGGGGCTAATAATGCATTTAGGGTATTTGATACCCATGGCTTTTTGGGAAGCCTTTACTGAGGGGTTGGACTGTGAAAGAGGTCGGTAGGGGGCTCAGGGCTGTGGGGAAATATCTGTACTGGCATTGATTGGGGCTGTTGGTTGACATTTGTACTGCTGTGGGAATTATGGGCTTGCTGGTGGGGTTATTTGAAGATAATTCCTTTTTTATAAATTCTTTATTTTTTACAATTTTCACATTCACATCATAATTTTCCACATTCTTTTACCATTTTATTATACCAAACTAAGTATTATCATCTTATATCTTCTTATCTCCTAATCGGTCCATTAGTTCAATGTGAATTGTCTTTTCCTTCTTTGCCTCCAGTTCCTTTTTTAAAACAACCCCCCCCCAAAAAAAAACAGGGGGATAGGAAAGTAATTCCTGGTTGTATTCTATGTAGTGGCCTGTGCATTACACACTCCTGAGCCCTGGACTCTCTGTGTTATGCTCTTTTCATACCTGTACTATGTGCGTTATGCACTTCTGAGAGTGTAGGTACTGTATGTGTACTGTGGCATTTGTATGCTGTGTATAGTGTGAGTAGGCTTAGACTATATTAAACTATTGTCATTTAAGCCCCTCCCACTGTTACTGCAGATTGGCCACACCCACTGTTTTATACAGTGTGCATTGAATGCATAAATGTATTATTTTGACTATTTTCCTGTGTGTGTGTTTGTGTGTGTGTATCTGTGGCAGTGCTTCCAACCTACCAGATTGAAATTTACTGGCACGACACCCGTAATTTACTGGCGCAGCCAAGTTTTTACTGGCATTTAATTTTTAGGTGCAATTTTTTTATATAGTTTACAAACAAGTACGCTAGGCAAATAGCAATGTGATTTAAAGCGGAGTTCCACCCAAAATTGGAACTTCCGCTAATCCCACTCCTCACCCCCTTACATGCCACATTTGGCATGTATTTTGTTTGGGGGGGAGTGGGGGCTTCAGGAGGAGTGGGACTTCCTGTCCCACTTCCTCCTTCCGCCGAGGGGCTGGTTAGGCGATTAAGCTTAGTGCCCACACTAAGGATGAAGACGCCGGCCGGGGAGGGGGGGAGGGGAGCGGAGCCCGGGCCGGCGGGTCGCTGGATCGTGGAGCATGTGAGTGTGTGTTTATTAAAAGCCAGCAGCTACACTTTTTGTAGCTGCTGACTTTTAATAAACACTAAATTTGGCTGGAATACCCCTTTAAGGTAGATATTAAGGTAACAAAAAAACATATTTTTGTTATTTTCGATATAATAAGAGCAAATTATTTAGTCACATTACCCCCTGCCTCCAATCACCTCCTGCCTCCATCGTCCCCTGCCTCCATCCCCCTCTGCGGTGCCACCAACACCCCCTCCCTCCAATCACCCCCTGCCTCCAATCTCTCCCTACCTCCATTGCCCCTGCCTCCATCCCCCTTTGTGGTGCCACCGCAGCCACCATCACCCCCTGTCTCCAATCTCCAAGCCAAACCGATCTTGGCTATTTTTACTGGCACATTCCCGCAACATTTACGTAAAAATACGGATGGTTGGCAACACTGATCTGTGGTCCTGGGTGCCAGATATGCCACTGATTAGGCCACTGAGTATCAGTCTCCTGCCTACAGCCACAGGCTGGGGAGGAACCACAACAACCTGGGCTCAGAGGAAGGGGGAGAGAAGATGTTGGCCATCAGACTGAGGACATCAAGCAGCAGAAAAAAGTACTACGGTGGAAATCTCTGGATTGAAGCTCAATATTGCAGCAAAAGTTGAGATTGTCCTATTATCTTTTGATGGGCTATTCATTTTTATCTTGGCTGGAGCTTTAATTATTACTCATCATGGACTGGAAATGATTTCCTCCTGCATGTAGGATAATCATTTCTACGAATGAGCTCTTGTGTGCAGCCAGGCACACCCAATAAACAGCAAAGCACACTATGTGCTGTGGATAGTAATGGTAATTGCTCGATGTACTGACTGAAGCCAGTATAGAAATACCATGTTTCCAGCATAAATCATCTTTAAACAAAAGTAAAAATAATTTTCCTATACAAATTTGTGTATGTGCCTGCCGCTTTCCGAGTTTCTGACCATAACTGCTTAAACAATATTGATAGGTTACATACACAATATAAAAAGACTAAAAACACAAAGCATGAAACAATTAATATTTGCATATATGATTTTATTATGGTTACTGCTGCAGCATATGCTGGGAAATGTATGACCATCCTGTTCTGTTCAAAATTGAAATCATAACCTTTCTCTATTAATTTGTATTACCTCGGCAACTTTTAAATGATAATCTGCATTTTTATTTCCAATGAGGGTCCATTGACACTGTTCATGACCAGTGTAGTCCAGAGGTACCTCTCACTGCTCTACCACTTGTACTCTGACCCCCATTTCTTACCATCCTAAAATGATGAGACCACACCTTAATGTGGAGTAAAATGGCATTAACAGCCTTTTTTATTAACACACTATTAGTAAATACCTCCAATATAAAATATAACAAAAATATAACATCTGTAAACAACTTGTTTAAACCCAGTCTGTTGGTCTTTGACAGCACCCCAAACTCCAACACATATACCACCAATACACTGCGGGCCTTTATATCATGATAGGCCTTCAGCTGTATAATTAGCTCTAAAACAACCCCGTCCCGCAGTGCAAACATTACAATATAGACATGTGCATTCGTTTTCGTTAGAATGCATTTTCGTCCAAAAATCGGGTATTTTCGTTATCGTTTTAACAAACGAAAATGAAAGCGCAAGAAATGAAAACCGAAAGATCCGACATAAAAAATGCTTTATTTTAGCTTTCGTTCAGATCCGACGATTTTCGATGCTTTGTCGAATTTTCGTCGTTCAATTCCTACCTATTCACTGTATTCAATGAATACAGTGAATAAAGGTAGGAATTGAACGACAAAAATTCGACAAAGCATTGAAAATCGTCGGATCTGAACGAAAGCTAAAATAAAATATTTATTTTTATGTCAGATCTTTCGTTGAATATTCGTCGTTCAATTTCTACCTATTCACTGTATTCAGAACGACGATTTTCGATGCTTTGTCGAATTGAACAATGAAAATTCGACAAAGCATCGAAAATCTTTGTTTTCGGGCGAAAACGTTCCCGACAAAAACTACATAAATCAAAACGATTTTCGGGAGTAACTAAATAAATTTATTTTCCAAACGAAAATGAAAAAACGAAACAAAATATTCCAGTCTGCACATGTCTATTACAGTATTCCATCAACCTTTCAGCTGGAATACTCCAGAGGGACACATACTACCAATGAGCCCCCCACCCCTTTCCATCACAGGAGTTTACTGCCTGCCACCATCAAAGACCAACAAAAACACAGCCAATCCTTAGCTGCTATGACGACCAAATAACTGTGTTATTTTCCAATGAACATGCATTTTGGAGCTGTGTTAGTGCCATTTTCAATGACTAACACTGCAGAGCATCAATGCATGTGCCCGCATGTTGTGACAACATGCTTCATCACAATGCAATTGTGTTAAAAGCTCATATGGTGTGACAGTTCATATGCGCATTGGATTGCCATAAAAGCCTAACTTTTTTGCATTAAGTGGATAAAGATGATTCCCAAACAAATAAAGAAAATACAAATTTAATGCAGTTGTGTATTTCGATCTCCTTCAGTCCCCTCCCGTATCACTAAATTACTTACAGATATATCAGTCTAGATTTCACATCACTTCCTCAAACTTAATCTATCCAAAACCAAACTCCATATGCCCCTTTCTCTGATCTCTCTGTCATAATCGATGGCAGTACTATAAGCCCATCCTTACATGCCGAGGTCCTAGGTGTAGTCCTGGACTCTGAACTCTCATTTAAGCCCCATGTCCAATCACTGTCCAAATCTTGCAGCCTCAAAATCTGCAACATTTCTAAAATACGTCCCTTTCTAACCAATGACACAACAAAGCTCTTAATTCACTCCCTGGTCATCTCTCGCCTTGACTACTGCAAATCCCTTCTCATTGGCTTACCTCTAGTCTATCCCCCCATCAGTCCATCATGAATGTCGCTGCCAGACTCATCCAGCATACCAATCGCTCTGAAATTAAATTCAAAATACTAACAGCTACTTACAAAGCAATCCACAACTTTCCCCCCAGCTACATCACCAACCTAGTCTCAAAATACCAACCTAATCATTCTCTTCATTCTTCTCAAGACCTCCTGCTCTCTAGCTCCCTTATCACCTCCACCCATGTTCGCCTCCAGTACTTTTCCAGAGCCTCTTAAATCTTATGGAACTCCTTACTCCAATCTGTCTGATTATCTCCTACTCTATTAGCTTTAAGACAATCTCAGAAAACCCTTCTCTTCAGAGAAGCCTATTCTACCTACACCTAACAACTGTATTTTCATTTTCTCCATCTGATCATCCTCCACAGTTATTACCTTTTGTTCTACTTGATCCTCCCTTCTAGATTGTAAGCTTAAACTAGCAGGGCCCTCTGATCCCTCCTGTATTTGTATTGCAACTGTACTGTTTGCCCCCATGTTGTAAAGTGCTGCGCAAACTGTTAACTGTATAATAATAATACAAATGATAATTTTCGTTTTTACATCAAGAAAAGTATATGAATCTGTCTTGATCTCAGTCCCTGTTATCTCTTCTGCACTCAGAATGGGAGCTAGGTGGTAATCGGTCACTTCTGGATTTTAAATGAAAATCTGTAGGGGACATATCTACAGGGGACATATTGAAAAAGGGGACATATTGCAAAAAGGAGAGAGCAAAGTGAGGAGAGTTAATGGCACAGTAGTATGGAGTTGCTGCTCCTTTAGGCCTTATGCACACGGATGTTATAAAAATGGCAGTAGCGTTAGTGCTGTAGAAAGCTGTAGCTGTAGAATGAGTTTTGCAGCATTTTTGCAGTAGCATTTTTCAGCAGTCTTTTAGCTGTAGCATTTCTAGCTTTTTTTAGCAAAACTATACTCCCACAAAAGCTTATGGCTCAAAAACACTGATAAATGCCAAATAGTCATGTTTATCAGCGTTTTTCAGCTTTTATCAGAGTTAGTGCATTTTTCCAATTCCCCTTAAAACCCTCTAGTTCTGTTTTTTTTTTTCCAGCCAGAAAACCCACCTGATAAAAAAAAAAAACACTGATAACAGCCATAACAGCCATAACAGTCCATGGACAAATGGAATAATATGCTGGGGAGTTTTCTGGCTGTAGAAAAAAATGTCTGAAGCCAAAAACAGCAACTGTAAAATACATTCACTCATGTGCATGAGGCCTTATTGTTCAATCAGCAGGCAGAGGAAATCACTAATGTGATCTTTAAAGGTTAAATTCAGGGGTCAAGTCCTGGGTAAAAAGTGTGGGAACTCCCACCCAATATCCACTCCCCTACCAAAAAAAATATATGGGGGTGGGTGGTATGTAGATGAGAGGGGTGCAGAGTTTATGGAGGTGGGTGGCATGTAGATGAGAGGGGTGCGGAGTGTATAGGGGTGGGTGGTATGTAGATGAGAGGGGTGCGGAGTGTATAGGGGTGGGTGGTATGTAGATGAGAGGGGTGCAGAGTGTATGGGGTGGGTGGTATGTAGATGAGAGAGGTGAGGAGTGTATGGGGTGGGTAGTATCAAACAAATACACCACTGGCCGCTTATGCATTAGTAACCAGTGGCAGGTAATTAACCGCTTTGTGCTGCATTAGTGACACCAGTGTCAGCGTTTATGAACCCTTTCATGCTGCACCAAATAGGGGTAATAAACACTTACACTGGTGTCACTAATGCAGCACAAAGGGGTTAATAAACTGCCACTGGTCACCAATGCATCAGTGGAAGTACAGTGCAGACATCCCCCATACAGTGCAGACCGTGCAGCTAAATTACAGCCCATTAATTGTAATGTGCCTATACACACAGGCGCATAAACAAGAGCCGTGCATGCTTCAGTAAAAAAAATAAAAAATAATAATCTGTATTTTTTGTCGGTAATTTACACCTCTTGAGCGCAAAAACAATCAAATGCATATTTACATATTGTGCAGAACAAAACCACAAGAATACGTTTTTGTGCGTGTGTGTGAATTTGCGTAGAAATGCACGCAAATACATTCAAAAAGATACATCTGAAAAAGTAGATGCTCGAACAGGAGTATTGTGTGCAAGAGGCCTAACAGGGCGCACTGACAGCAATAAAAACTGACAGGTGTTCTACTCCCTCTGCACCCTATCTAAAATGAAAAATAATGTTTTGCCTTTACTTATACTTTAAATGTTTGCCTTAATTTCAGCTTTAAGAGCTTTGATCAACTTGTTGTTTTGCTAGATGTATAAGAAGTAATTGTGAACACTGTCTGGATATGTTTTATATTACAAAATATTACAAGAAAATATTTTCTTTTGAATACCAATATATCTTTAGACAGAAATCTATATACCTAAAAAACTATATAATACTATCTATGCAACATTTGAAATTTCCCTTTGAGGAATATTCTATGTGATTTACATGTTTTACAATTTGTATCTATTTGATGTTCTGTATTTAATTCTGAAAATTTCAATAAAATATTAAAAATATATATATATATATATATATATATATATATATATATATATATATATATATATAAAAATTCGTCATTGTTTTTATACATTTACAGTAGTTACAAAAATTGTCTTTGTATTGTTATCATCTATGCACCTCTTTTTTATTTTAGTTATATCCTACCATATTCATGCTACCATCTAACCGACTGGAAATTTCAGAAATTCTTGTTAATATATATCCAAAAGCTGAAAAAAAAAAAAAAATACACAGCTTCATCATTTTATTGTTATCCTACCATAATCATGCTACCATCTAATAGACTGGAAATTTCACATACTTTAAATTTGTTTGATAAAATAAGTACTTCAATTCCACACACATTTACCTAGTGTACAAGCTTACTCAATGTGATTCACAATATTGCTCAATTCTAGTCACTTAGCCTAATTTTCCAGCAGTTGTGGAAAGTCAAATTTCATTAAATGAGAGGACAACACCCACTTTCCACTTCTTTTTTTTTCTATGACTGGTACTGAAAAAGATGCAACATTTTCAGCACTATATAAACTTAGAATTTCTCTCCCCAACCAAATTTCCTGAACATCTCCCCTACAAGGTGAGTGATAGAAATGTATCTGTAATTTTTATAAATCTATATGTATTTACCTTACAAAAAAGTGTCATATCAGTGGAAAATCATACTTGCATATCAATTATCTGGCTGTAACGGACGAAGAAAAAAGGATGATCATGAGGATTTTAGTATGTTAGAAATAACTGTCTTACGTTGAAGTCAATAGGACATTAAGTGTCAATATATTTATGACAAATTGAGAATATTATAGTTATTAATATTATTATTATTATTATTATTATTATTACTTTCAATTTATTATTTAAAAAATAATTATTATTTTATCTACCATACAGGTATAATTCCCAAGAGACTTTTACCCTGGAATCGAGGATGCTTAGCCCTCAGCTCTTGCTCTGTTTTACACTCTACTTCTCTGTGGTATCTGCTCAAAGTAAGATATCATTTATTTGCTAAGTTCAGGACTGCAGTAATCAATAATCAACATTGCACAGATTTATTTATTTACTTAAGTCGTTTTTTGCTTAAGTAGTGAAAAATATATTAAATGTAACATTGACTATACCGTGGAGACCTTTGAGAAAACAGTTATTAGTATGTAATGTTAGCAATATAATACAAATGGATTAATTTAAATACCTTGCTTATTAATTGTTATAGTATCTATATATAAACTATTAGTATGTTTGGATATCAGTATCTTTAAAGGCTATAACAAATGCTAAAACATTTGTTATAATCTTAGAACTGACTTGGTAAAAGGTAAAACATTGTTATGTTGTAAGCGTATAAAATATGTTAACTATTTGGCTTCATGTACGCTGCTGCTGGTAGGAGAAGTTGGGCGTTTTTTTCAGCTGCCCCTGAGCTCTCCTCCTTGTTATCTTATCAGTACATGTACACAGGGTCGTTTATAGTCGTTTCTAGGCAGTTGAGTTTAGAACCATTTTGAAAAGCAAACAAAATGCGTTCAGGACGGATGCATTTAAAACATTGAATGCCTGTAACAGCTTGTAAACGTGTGTGAATGCGGAAACTCGCTTTTACGCGCTTTTCATTTACAGGTGTTTTGAATTTTTGACTATTTAAAAAAACATTTCTAAATGCAAAACGCGGCAAAACTGACATTTTTATACGTTGGTTACTATCTGTCAAGTTAAATCATTCAGGATACAGTAGGTTGTAATATGTCCCGTGTAAACACAAAGCCTTAAGCTATTCTTTAAACACAGACTCTATCACAGAACTATCCCTGAAATCCATAAAGACAGATTTTGTGAAAGTGGCTCTCATATATTCTAAAAGTGGGGAAGAATCTGCCAAATTCATATACCTGTCTAGAACTTCTGTCTGAGACAGTTTTTCTCTCTGTACACCAAAAGAGAGTTGGTCTTAATTAGCACCACTTTTACATTTGGCGTTTTCACAATGTAAAAGTGGAAGTTTTTTAGAACTACCTGAATTAGGCGCACGAGCCGATGTCAGAACCAAAAGTGTTTCAAATGCTTTATGAATTTGGTGCAAAACATTACCAAGCGGTATGAATGCCAGAAAAGGAGCGCATTAGCTTTATTGCTTCCCCCCAATGTTTTCCTAAAACCTTTAATGAAGTTAAAGAGAAACTGGTATTTCTAATGTGTCATTAACCTGTTTAGATATTTTGATATTCTGCCTTGCCAACCTTGTATTATAGGCTTAATTCACAAGGCTTTGCACAACGTACCTTTATATTCAGTCATGTGACTATGTTTAAAGAAAAACTACAGTAAAAATCGTTTTTTCCTTAAAAAAAATTAAATGAACTTAAATGTAATTAGGTGTATGCCACCTAATGGATCACTGTCCTTTCTTGACAATCTTTTGTTCATTTTAGATACACTTTGGGAGAGATTTAATAAAACTGGTGCACATACAATCTGGTACAGCTGTGCATAGTAACCAATCAGCTTCTAACTTCAGCTTGTTCAATTAGGCTTTGACAATTTAGGGTCCTTTCACACTAGCGGACCGTTCGTCCGCTCATTACAAGTCCGTTTACGGACTTGTAATGGGCCCCTATGGGAGCGGATCCGTTAGCGGATGATGCATCCGCTAACGTCCGCCAGATCCGCATCCGTTTTTGCGGACGGAAGAATGTCCTATTTTTCTTCCGTCCGGCCAAACGGATCGGATGCAAACGGACAGACGGTCCGTTTCCATCCGACTCCCCATAGGGGAGAGCGGAGGAGAGACAGGGCGGTCCCTGCACAGTGTGCGGGGACCGCCCTGTCCGCCGACAGCTGAGCGGAGACCCCCCGCTGAGCTGACGGACACACAGAGCGGACCGAAAAACGGATCACTCCGTGTGTGAAGAGCCTAAACCTGGAAGCTGATTGGTTACTATAAACAGCTGCACACGATTCTGCATGCACCAGTTCAAGGCTCCATTCACACGTATGCGATTTGTCATGTGACTTTGGCCATCAAAGCTGCATGACAAAATGCATACCATTATTTTCAATTGCACCTGTTCAAATCACTGCGACTTAAAGTTGCAGTGACTTTGAAAAGGTGCCTGCACTACTTTGGTGCAACATTTAATGTGATTTTGATCAATAGAATTTAAAGTCAAATTGAAATTGTACCAAAAGGCGCTCCAAAGTCGCACTGGAAATCATGTGACTTTGGAGAAGCTAATATGAAAGGAGCCTTAGTAAATCTTCCTCATTGTATATTATGAATGGGCAAGGGCAGAGGAGGGGCTTCTCTATAAAAGTGCTGTAGCTCTCTTGTTGCAGAGCTTGACAAATAGCAAAAGTTACACTCCCCAGCATAAATGAAATTGTATATAAGTCAAGAAAGGGCAGCAATCTAAGAAGTGGCATACATGTCGGTTGACTATTTGTTATCCAGCAGATAAATGAAAATTTGGACTGAAAGTAACTGTAAGGCTGCGTACACACGGAGGGACATGTCCGCTGAAACTGCCTGATGGACCATTTCCAGTGGACATGTCTCCTCCGGATTTTAATCCGACGGCGTGTACACACCATCGGATCAAAATCACCACAGGCAGACAGCGCGCTGCCGTGGCAGTGACATTGACGCCGCCACGTCACTGCACCAGGAAGTAAAAAACTTCCACGCATGCGTCGCATCCATTCGATGCTTGTGCAGGCAGATATGTCCGCTGGTTAGTGTACTAACCAGCGGACATATCCGACAGACATGTCTCCAGCTGACAAATTTTAAAGCATGCTTTAAAATTTGTCCGCCGGTCAGACATGTCCGCTAGCCTATACAAACGATCGGATTTGTCCGCTGAACTGGTCCGTCGGACCAGTTTTAGCGGACAAATTTGATCTTGTGTACGCGGCCTCACTCTTTTGAAAAAATGTGTTTGTCCTGGAATTTCAGGTTTATGAAGTAAGCATCATGCGTATATCTAAACTCAGGAACAAATAATTAACATACTTTATTGCCACTTACCAGTCCTTGGATAATTTTCTTGATTCTTTTCAAATCAGTTTTAGATATGCTTAAATTATATGTGAATTTGTAAAAGTCTATATTTTCACTAGAGCCCATTTATTCCTGCATTTCAAATGTGTATATTATATAACATATCCAGCTTCAGGGTATTCAGCCTGAGCTACATATATTATATAAGTACAAAAAACTGTGCTAGAACATTTTGGTAAAAAAATAAAGAAATAATTGTAGCCTGTAATACATAATTTGTGCCGGTTCAATAAGCTTTATTTAGTAAATGAATAAAAAATTCACAACTTTTCACTGGTATGTTCAGTAAGAACTAATAACTAAACCAATTGTGTGCTGGTGGCAAAGGTAAGTGCAAACATAAGTCATTAGTATGCATTATGCATGCAGGTATGTGGCAGTTTTACTAGCAGATTATATATTTGAATGTCTGTTCTTATAAATATAGAGTATGTCAAGTTCTTATCCACACATGGGCATTTATTTTTAAAGCATTGTGCTACAAAGCACTATGAGATACCTGCGATGGAACAGCCATTTTCTGCGTCCAATGGCATACATCATAACTGTGGCAAAAAATATTGAAATTATTACGATTTACTGTGTTACTTGGAAATAGTGGGCAACCCAAGAGTAGGAATACGCCGGACTGCCCTGGTTTCAATTTGAGCAAGGTTTACAAGCTTAAAAGAAGTTAAACTGCCAAACTCCATTGAAATCAATGGAACCAAATCTGTCAATTGCCCATTTTTTGGGCTAATAGGTTAAAAAATAGCACAGGGGTGGGCACTGCCCTGGGGAACATGTAAAATGTAATTTCATTTGGTCAGGAGCAGTGATTTTTTATTTTTTTTCTTAAAGTGAAGGGGCATGTGTCTGTAAGAATGTGTTGCAGAAGCACTGACATTTACAAAGGAAAGAAAGATTTAAAATTGCCGGCAAATGACATTTCATTTACAGCTTCTATGTTTAAAAAAAATAAAAAAAAACACCACACAGACCCCTCCAAGGGTCTGATATGTATTTTGGAGAAGCTTTGGATTTTTTTTTTTTTTTAAGTAATCTGGAAATTAATGCCATTTTCCAGCAATTTAAACTATATATTTTCTTTTTGATTCTAAACTGCCATGCCTCTGAAAAGCAATCCATGTTTACAGTATCTTGCTTTTCAGAGGCATTTGCCAGGCAATGAGGAGGCATTTTGAGGTAAAACTGACTGTTTTAACCCAGTAATCTGCATTGCATATGGGGGAGGGGCACTCGAGGAATGTCCCTATTTGCTTGAATGGGTTACGTTTGGTGGCTGTACTGCCCATCAAATGTGACAGGGCAATATTGCCAAGGGAACAAAACAAAGCATCATGTCGACACCCAATATGCCCCCTTTGCAGTTTAAGGAGGATGCTAAAACACATCACAAGTACACATTTTTAACAGCCGCCTACAACCACAAGTCCAAATGAACCCTAAGACCCCTTTCACATGAATGTTATGATTGTGTCTGCCAGTTTTTCAGGTGGACGCCATCGGAAACCTCCATTCTTCTCTATGGAGTGGCGGATGTCAGTGGACATGTGTCCTCTGACACCCGGCGGCATCCCATCCGGTCCACTAAAAACACACAGATGGGATCTGGTGGATCAGATTAGATGACTGTTGGATAAAGATGGACAGGTGGTCCGTTTCCATCTGACAGCCCCATAGAGAACAGCGGGCTGTGTCTGCTCTGCACCAGTGGAGCGGACAGGGACTGTCACCCACCTGCTCAGTGGGGATCAGTGGAGCCACCCCTGCTGAGTGGGTGGACAGCCAGCGTCCACCCCATGTGAAAAGGTGCTTAAGACATAGATAGCAAAATGAAACCTGACAAGGCTTTAAACTTGTCCCTATTGCATTCAAAATTAAAAAATAAAAGGTTTTGAGAGCCAGACAAATTAGAATGATACAAAAATTGACAGTAGGTATCCTATTCATTCGCCTAGGCCCATTTTCATACAGTACACAATACTGAGTGCCTGTGAGGCAACTGCCATATTAGTGGGGACCAAGCTGTCATCAGGCAATTCTAAAAGCTTGGGGGGCCTTTTTTGCATGGGAGGGTGAGGGCTTTTGGGAACTTTAATCACGATAATGTGTCTTGTTGGAAATAAACGTATTTGGACGCTCATTGCTATCAGTTTAGTGGTTCTTTTTTCCTACACATCTTGGATCCTAACTAAAACACCTTCTTCGTGTTAGATAGCTGCTTAATCTGAGTCACGGTGCTCTACATCACAGGCTCCACTTCACTCCACTCCACAATATGAGATATATTTGACTTTTGGATTAAGCACCTCCCGCCAATCACCTCAACTGCTTACTGTAATATGATATTTATATAGATACCTGTTTAAACATTTCCACTTAGAAATACAGTAAATGTAAAAGATGTTTGGCTTTGTTGTACTTTGTCAAATAATATGTTACTTTCATGTCACTTGTTAAATGGTAAGTTCACCTTTGTACACTTTTTCTAAATTCCAGCTCCCCAATGCACCAATATAGCATTCATGTACATTTTTTGCAAGAATATTTAAAAGCTTTCCATTAAATCTACAGTCACTTACTTTTCTTGTCCTAATCCACGTTTCCAGACGTTTCCATTAGTAATGTCTTCTTCCTGATCAGACTTTAGTTCATGACACAGGAAAAATTTGACCAGATGATCTCATTAGCACACACTCTGCATTCCCAGCTGAATGTTTTTTAACCACTTGCTTACTGGGCACATATACCCCCTTCCTGCCCAGGCAAAATTTCAGCGTTCAGCACTGCATCACTTTAAATGAAAATTGTGCGGTCATGCAACGTGGCTCGCAAACAAAGTTAATGCCTTTTTTTCCCACAAATAGAGCTTTCTTTTGGTGGTATTTGATCATCTCTGCGGTTTTTACTTTTTGCGCTATAAACAAAAAAATAGCTACAGTTTAGGCCGATACGTATTCTTCTACATATTTTTTTTGGGGGGGGGGGGACGCAATACGGGTATAGTGACTGGTGTGTGCAAAAGTTATAGCATCTACAAAATAGGGGATATAATTTTTTTTTTTTTACTAGTAATGGCAGCGATCTGCGATTTTTGTCAGGACTGCAATATGATTTTTGGGACAATCATATTTATACAGCGACCAGTGACTGGCAGGGAAGGGGTTAACACTAGGGAACAAGGATGGGGTTAAATGTGTTCCCTACTAGTGATTATAACTGTCGGGGGAGGGGACTGACTGGGGGAGGTGACCGATCTGTGTCCCTATGTACAAGGGACACAGTATCGGTCTCCTCTCCCGGACAGGACGTGGATCTCTTTTTTTAGATCCAAGTCCCTGCTCTGTCACTGCCAATCCTGGGTACCTGAAGGACACCGTGGCAGCCGCTGGAGGACCCGAGGCCGTAAAAAGACGGCCCCCAGGCATTTTAGAGCCACCTTGTGGCCATCTTTTTTCTATGGCCCGGGTCTGAGGAGGTTAAATGAAATGCAATAACCTTCTCACTAAATTCACAATCAGTTTTCATAGTGTATGGCCATCTTTAACCACTTAAAGACCCCCGCACGCACATATACGGCCACAACATGGCTCGTACAGGCACAAGGGCGTAAATTTACGTCCCCGCCTGAGTGCGGTTCGGGGGTCCCATCGGGACCCCCTCCGCGGCGTGCGGGGGTCCCCCTACCTCTGGGAGCGATCCGGGATCTGCGGGCGGATGTCCGTGATATCCACCCCCCCCGCGATCGCTCCCAGCCAATGGGAGCGCGCTCCCAGCCTGTCACTTCCTCCTCCTGTGTTTACACAGGAAGGAGGAAATGATGTATTCTCTCATCGCAGCGCTGTTTCCCAGCGCTGCTGATGAGAGAAGACACCACAAGTAAGTGTGCACCAACACAACACTGACACACACTCACATAGGCATATTAACCCCTTGTGATCGCCCCCCCCACCCCCCTGTCACAGTGTTACTGAATGCAGTGATTTAATCACTGCATTTAGTGTCAGTGTGACAGGCACTGTAAAAAACAGTTAGTGTTAGGTTCAGGATAGCCCCCCCACCCCCCCTAATAAAGTTTTAACCCCCTGATCACCGCCCTAGTTAACCCTTTCACTCCCTATTGCCAGCGTCACTAAGCGATCATTTTTCTGATCGCTGTATTAGTGTCGCTGTTCCCGCTAGGTAGCTATTTTTTTTATTGCGATTTTTTTTTTTTACTAAAGACATGTGGCTAAATAAATTTTGGCCTAAATGTTTGACTAAAATTTAGTTTATTTGATTTTTTTTTAACAAAAAGTAAAAAATAGTGTTTTTTTTTCAAAAATGTCGCTCTATTTTTGTATATAGCGCAAAAAATAAAAATCGCAGAGGTGATCAAATACCACCAAAAGAAAGCTCTATTTGTGGGAAGAAAAGGACGCAAATTTTGTTTGGGAGCCACGTCGCACGACCGCGCAATTGTCTGTTAAAGCGACGCAGTGCCGAATCGCAAAAACACCTTGGGTCATTTACCAGCGTATTGGTCCGGGTCTTAAGTGGTTATACAAGTAAATACTGCAGAAGGGAGTGGACAGAAACATTCAGCTGTCAAGCTCCGTTCACAACTCTACATAGTGGGAACTCTTTTTTTTTAGCAAAGCGGGAGGCGTTTTGGAACATTTTCACTCATCACACATAGGGAAGCCCATCCACCTGAATGGGCTTCCCTACACAAAGCAATCGCCCCAAAGAAGCATCAGAACAGTTTTTTTAGAGTGGATCTTGGTGTGTTTCTTACTGCGATTGTTGGTGCCGCACATTTCTGAAATGCAAGGTATATGCAAGGTACAGATGTGAATGGAGCCTGATTGTTCATGTGTTACCGCAACAATTTCACTTTCAGGCCCCATTCACATCTAGCATAGTGGGAGCTCACATTTTGTGTCTTGTTTTTCCTGTGATGTGCATAGGGCAGCTTATTGATTTAAATTGGCTGCACTATATGTGGTTAATGCGACATTATGTGGGTTGCATTTCTTCAAATGGCAAAATGTGTGTTTTGTTCTGTGTTTGGTGAGCCGTGAAACAATTAATAACACTGAAAGTGCAACTAGTAATTTTAGGTGTATAAACATGGCCGTACACTATGCAATCTGATTGTATATTGGGTATTTAGTGAGAAAGGTGATAACTGATAGATTGCATTTAATTTAATAAACATGCACCTGGGAATGGGTAGGGGGATGATGCAGAGTGTGTGCTAACAAGGTCAGCTGGTTAACTCCTTCCTGTGTCATTAACTAAAGTCTGACCAGGAAGACATTACTAATGGAAACGTCTGGAAACGTGGGATTAGGACAAGAAGAGTAAGTGACTGTAGATTTAATGGAAAGCTTTGATATTTTTGCAAAAAAAGTACACACATTCTATATTGGTGCATTTAGAAAAAAAAATTGAAATAATAAAAAAAAGTGTAAAAAGGTGAATTTACCTTTTAATCTCTATAAAATGCCCTTAGCTTTAACCACTTAACCCCCCGGACCATATTGCTGCCCAATGACCAGAGCACTTTTTGTGATTCGGCACTGCATCGCTTTAACTGAAAATTGTGCGGTCGTGCGACGTGGCTCCCAAACAAAATTGGCATCCTTTTTTTCCCACAAATAGAGCTTCCTTTTGGTGGTATTTGATAATCTCTGTGGTTTTTATTTTTTGCGCTATAAACAAAAATAGAGCGACAATTTTGAAAAAAAATCAATATTTTTTACATTTTGCTATAATAAATATCCCCAAAAAATATATAAAAAAAAATTTTTTTCCTCAGTTTAGGCCGATACGTATTCTTCTACATATTTTTCATAAAAAAAAAAAGCAATTAGTGTTTATTGATTGGTTTGCGCAAAAGTTATAGTGTTTACAATATAGGGGGTAGCTTTATGGCATTTGTATTTATATATATTTTTTTACTAGTAATGGTGGCGATCAGCGTTTTTTTTCAGTACTGCGACATTATGGCGGACACTTTGGACACTTTGACACATTTTTGGGACCATTGGCATTTTTATACATTGGATTACTATAAAAATGCCATTGGCAGTGAAGGGGTTAACACTAGGGGGCAGAGAAGGGGTTAAGTGTGTTCCTGGGTGTGTTCTAACTGTATGGGGGAGTGGCCTCACTAGGGGAAATCACTGATCTTCTGTTCATACATTGTATGATTAGAAGATCAGTGTTTCCCCCGCTGACAGGACCGGGAGCTGTGTGTTTACACACATAGCTCCCGGTCCTCACTCTGTACCGAGCGATCGCATGTGCCCGGCGGCGATCGTACCCGCCGGGCACGTGCGCGGGACTCGGGGGCGAGCGGGGATGCACACACGCCTCCGGCAGCAGCGAGCACGCGCCCCCTAGTGGCCGCAAAGTAGCTGGCATATAGCTACGGGCTCTCGCCCAGCAGAGCCAACTTCCCGCAGTAATATGACGGCGGGTTGGCGGCAACCAGTTAAAGTGACTCTGCCACTATTTTTACAAGACCTAAAGGCTAATTCACACCACCTGTGCATTGACAAGCCAAAAACGATTAGTTTTCTTAAATGTCAATTACTTACTGTGTGAATAAAACAATGAGGTAGGCAGCATTTTACCACATTGCAGCAGGTGATGACACACTGTGGAAGATATAAAAGGTAAGTACCTAAAAAAAGCAAAATGCACTGCAATGCTCATCAAAATGCATGTCATAATCACAGATGCTATGTGGTATGAACAGTCTCTAAAGAAAATGTCCTTGCAAAGTCAAACTATTGTTACTTAACTTAACTTTAACAAAGAGGCCCTCCAGATACCGATCCCCCCTTTGTGAATTGTACATTGTACCCCTACCATTTCACAAAAAAAGTGTAATTTAAAAAAAAAACACACACACACAGCTTGGGACAAGTATTTTATTAATAATAAAAAAATAAAAAAGAGATTCCAGCAATGTAATCCAATAAATCCATACTCGATCTCCAGCGATGTAATCCAATTCTCGTTCTCCAGCGATGGATGATTGAGCTGTCAGGCTGGTGCCGCATCATTGGCCGGGTGCCTTCGGTGGAGGCAGGATCCTGTGCGTGTTCCTCGCTGGAGTCACAGAGATCATCCATCTCTGGAGAATGAAAATTGGATTACATCGCTGGAGATCGAGGATGGATTTATTGGATTACATCGCTGGAATCTCTTTTTTATTTTATTTTTTATTTTTAATAAAAGATTGTCCCAAGCTGTACCCCTTACCAATTCACATGGGGGGTGGGATCTGGAGGCCCCCTTTGTTAAAGGGGGCCTCCAGATTGTGATAAGCTCCCCGCACGCAGACCCCCACAACCACCGGGCAAGGGTTGGGGGGATGAGGCCCTTGTCCCCATCAACATGGGGACATCCTCCCCATGTTGAGGGCATGTGGCCTGGTAGGGTTCCCGGAGGGGGGGCGCTCTCTCATCCCCCCTCTTTTCGGTTGCGTGCCCCGATAAGGGTCTGGTATGAATTTTGGGCGGAACCCCATGCCATTTTTTATTTATTTTGGTGCAGTGTTCCCCTTAATACCCATACCAGACCTGAAGGGCATTATATGAATTTTGGGGGGACCCCACGCTTTTTTCAATGACTTTGATCTGTATTGTTGGAACCCGACAAATTATTAATAGCCGCGAGTAGTTTTTAAATGACCTTTTTTTCTTTAGAAATTACATTTTGTGCAGGGACAGTTCTAAACATGGGAAACATGCACTACTTTACAGGCATACTATAGACCCCCCCCAGGTACAACATTTAACCACTTGCATACTGGGCACTTACACCCCCCTCCTGCCCGGGTAAAATTTCAGCTTCCGGCACTGCGTCGCTTTAACTGACAATTGCGCGGTCGTGCGACGTGGCTCCCAAACAAAATGTACGTCCTTTTTTCCCCACAAGTAGAGCTTTCTTTTGGTGGTATTTGATCGCCTGTGCGTTTTTATTTTTTGCGCTATAAACAAAAAAAACAACAATTTTGAAGAAAAATACAATATTTAAAAAAAAAAAAAAAAGTTTTTCTCAGTTTAGGGCGATACGTATTCTTCTACATATTTTTGGTAAAAAAATAAATAAAAAATAAAATCGCAATAAGCGACTGGTTTGCGCAAAAGTTATAGCGCTTACAAAATAGGGGAGAGAATTATTATTTTTTATTATTTTTTTTTACTAGAAATGGCAGTGATCTGCGATTTTTATTGGTACTGCGACGTTATCAGACACTTTTGACACATTTTTGGCGCCATTCACATTTATACTGCGATCAGTGCTATAAATATGCACTAATTACAGTATAAATGTGACTGGCATTGAAGGGGTTAACACTAGAGGGTGAGGAAGGGGTTAAATGTGTATCCTAGGTGTGTTCTAACTGTGGGGGGGTGACTGGGGGGGTGACCGATCTGTGTCCCTATGTAGGAAGGAACACAGATCGGGCTCCTCCTCTCCAGAGACAGGACGCTGTCTCTGTGTAAAATGGCAATGAGAGATGATCTATGAGAGATCATCTCTCATTCGCCCACAGATCGCATCGCAAACGGCCACTCTGATTGGCCGTTCGCCACGATCTGTGATTGGCCGTGTCCAAGGGACACGGACAACACAGGGCTTCCCCGCAGCGCGCTCTACAGCGCGCTCTACAGCGCGCGCTGGGAACGCCTGAATGACATGCCGTCAAATGACGGCATGTTGGATATTCAGGCCCGCGCTGTTGCCGTCATCCGACGGTAGCGCGGGCCTGAAGTGGTTAAAGGAATATTTCACTTTTATTGTTTCACTTTAAACATTATTAAAATCACTGCTCCCGAAAAAAACGGCAGTTTTTAAAACTTTTTTTGCATTGATACATGTCACCTGGAGCAAGACCATGGTCCCCAAACACTTTTTATGACAATAACTTCCATATTAACTTTTAAAATAAGCACTTTTGATTTTTCATGTTCGTAGCTCATAGACTTTAACAGTGTTTGCACGTTCGAACACATTTTCGGCTCATCCATACACTCAGCCCACCCACACACCTGTACACACTCAGCCCCCTCATACCTGCACACACTCAGCCCACCCACAAACCTGTACGCACTCAGCCCCCTCATACCTTTATGCACCCATTCCACCCACACACCTGTACGCAATTATCCCCCTCATACCTGCATGCACTTAGTCCAGCCACAAACGTGTACGCACTCAGCCCCTCATACCTGTATGCACTCAACCCACCCACACACTTGTACGCAATTATTCCCCTCATACCTGTGCACACTCAGCCCAACCACTCACCTGTACACTCTCAGCCTGTATGTACTTAGCCCACCCACACACCAGTACACACTCACCCCCCTTATAACTGTATGCACAAAGCCCACCCACACACCTGTACACACACAGCCCATCTTATACCTATACACACTCAGCCCAACCACACACCTCATACCTGCATGCACTCAGCCCACCCACACACCTGTATGCACTCAGCCCACTCATACCTGTATGCACTCAGCCCACCCACACACCTGTACTCACTCAGCCTCCCTCAAACCTGTACGCACTCAGCCCACCCACACACCTGTAAGCACTTAGCCCCCTCATACCTGTGCACACTCAGCCCCCTCATACCTGTATGCAATCAGCCCACCCAAACATCAGTACTCACTCAGCCTCCCTCATACCTGTGCGCAGTCAGCCCACACACACACCTGTATGCACTCAGCCCCCCTCATACTTGTACGCACTCAGCTGCTCCCTCACACCTGTACACACTTAGCTGCCCCCCTCACACCTGTAGACACTCAGCTGCCTCTTCTTACACCTGTACACACTCAGCTGCCCCTTTACACCTGTACACACTCAGCTGTCTCCCCTCACACCTGTATACACTCAGCTGCCTGCCCCCACTAAGCCCCCCACAAATGCAAATCTGTAAACACACATCTCCCCCTGTACACAAACAGCCTCTTCCCTTCACTTGTACTCCCAGCCTCCACTTGTAAGGTGGTCTTCCTTGTCCCAGGTCTTGATTCCACAAGTCTCTGTGAATAATACAGTAAAGGCAGCAACACAAGGGACACACATACATGAAGCAGCCAGATGTGGCAGTATAGAGCTCAATTGAAAGAGCAACCGACTTGCACAAACACAGAGAACCAGCACAGCTACAGAGATAGAGCACCTCTTGCCCCAAATCTCCCCCCCCCCTCCCTGCCAGCGTGAGAGAGGAAAAAAAGCTGATCACTGGCTTCTGACAGGGGGAGGCAATGCTGCTTTGAATACATTTTCAAGGCACTGTAGTTCTACTTTAATATTAACCATCTTGTTTTTTTTTTTTTAATCTAAGACAATTTTCTCAATTTAAATTATGATATAAGGACACAGACTATGTGAGTGACAAGTTATGGTGGCAATTATTGTTTAATGTCCTAATATTCTGAGGGTTTTAATGTACATATTATTTTTGTATGTATCTGGGTAAAATGATTACATGGCTAAGCTGCAACATAATTGCAACATAATTACATATGATTTGTGGACGAATAAAATACATAATAGTGTTTAATTTGACTGTAGTTTGGTCCAAATTTTCTGGATTTTGGCCAGGAATGAAATAGTTCAACCAGTCTTGCATCTCTTGTGTGCCATGAATGTTCAAATGACTACCAAAGTACACAGTGGTGGTGGTGGGGTTACTAAAACTGGTGGACTCAGAATCTGGTACAGCTATGCATAGTAACCAATCAGTATCAAGGTTTTATTGGCAAAGCTTATTTGAACAAACTGAATTTGGAAACTGATTGCACAGCTACACCATAAACATAACATATGATAAACATGTTCAAGCTAGATATGTAAATAACCTGTCGCTCAAAGCAAGAAGAGAGAAAACAGACTTTTTATTTAGGCAGGTTTTTATCTGGAAGGCTGTTCATTTTTACTGAGCATTAAAAGAGGATTACTCAGATCTGGATTAACTCTGTGTGGCAAGACTGGGCACATATAATAGGAAATCTTATACTCTACATTGTGACATCAAAAAAAAAATTGTTTTGGGGGTTTACATCCACTTTAAGGATACTAATGTACCTGGTAGGCCGTGTACACACGATCAAATCTGTCTGCTGGAAACGGTCTGCCAGTGTTTTACTTCCTGGTGCGGTGGCGTGGCGGCATCAACGTCACCGCCACGTCACCGCGCTGTCTGCCGGCGGGGATTTTGGTTTGATCGTGTGTACATGATCAAACCAATACATCCCCAGCAGACAAATCTGTTCAAATCGGTCTGCCAGACTGATTTTAACAGATGTATTTGGTCGTGTGTATGCGGCCGTAGGGGGTGGATATCTGTGGGCCCTTTATTATAAAGGGGGCTTTCAGGCTCCCTTATAAGTTCCTAATAACTGTCACATCCATTCTGGGAGTACTGGATGTGAAGAAGAGGTCCTTGCCCTTCAACATCGGGACAAGTACAGCATTTTCTTTCTTGCAATGAATAAAAAACTGTAGTTTCTCTACCAGCTTAAGCACCCTAGGTCACGTGGTCTCTGGCTATCGGTCATTATCTCCTGTTTTCAGTCAACAGTCAAATAAGTGGATTGAAAAGGCCATCACTATACACACACAGATATTTACATTGTACACAACACAAATGTCCCAGGGAGAGAAAGTTAAAAAATAAACACAAGAAAAATTGTATTTCTAGCATATTACCAAACATCCTCAAGTTAAATAATTAGATGCTCAGATCATATGCTGTTTAATTTTTCATTGTGATATTGAAAAGATAGAGTATAACATTTGGGTTGATAGTAAAATTCAATTTTTTTTTTATTTTAGATACTTACATTTTTCACTTTTACAGTAATAGGTAATTTCTTCTGTTTAATTGTAGGTGAAGGAAGCTGTGTTGGGAGATGTGGTCAAGGGTATTTTCGTGGGGATCCATGCCATTGTGATTATACCTGCATGACTTATATGGAATGTTGTCTAGACTACAAGACAGTTTGCACAACAGGTAACCAATGAGGTTAATCAGGAACTTTACCCATAACCGTTTAATAACAATTAATGTTCTTTAACAAAAGAACATAAACTCCACATTAATAATTATGCTTCCAAAATTAGTGTGTGCTGTAAATTGCTTCCAGCATTGCTCCTGTTTTCTCTTGTTGGAGGCCACCATTTTGTTGAAGCCCAGATAAGTCATTCCTTATTGGAAACTTTCCCCTTCTCCTTGGTCACAAAAGCTATATGTCACATTCTTCATCCTAAATATGTACAGTACATTTACAGCCTTGATTGTATGTTTTGGCTCAGTTAGAAATGAATATCAGGGACATAACATAAGATGCTATTCTTGTAAGTTTAACTATTTTGTGTTTACCTGGCAGCAGAGTTTGTCCTGTCACCTCTCCTGCTTTTCTTTTCTTCCTCCCTAATTTGACTCCCTAAAGTAAAGCCAGCGATAGATGGATCAAATATGGTTCAGCAGGGACTGCCAGAGAGAGACTCAAATTATCTATGGGCAGTTTGGTTGTATTTAAATCGATCTATCGGTCAGTACAGCCAGCCTGCCTGATTTTTTGAATGCAATCACTGCTGATGGCTATAGCTTGCTGGCGAGGAAGGCTGCAGGCTGTTGTCTTCCGACAGAACACAATAATGTTGCTGGAGGGATTCCCCAATCCATACTGACTGTGTTGATGTGGGAATTGAGTGATTTTCTTTCCTTCTTAAATCTAAAAACTGTTTGCAGGTTGGCCTGTGATTTTAAACAGTATAGGCACTGATTTTTAATGTTTTACATAGCAATACCTGCAAAAGGGGCCAGCCTAAAGTGATCTTTCAGGACTTAATTTTATGATGAAAGTTCCACTTTAATAAGATAATAGCTCTCAAAATGCAACTCAGAAGCTTGGTTTATGTGCTGAGACAGCTAATGTCTTTGTCAATGCAGAATATTATGTTTGCCATACACAAGGTGCATTCTGCATTGCCAACTAGCCGATGTAACAAAGATTTGTTTTTCCATATAACAATCCTTTTGTGTAAGGAGTTTATACAAAACAATAAAGCAATTTTTGGGTTATTCATTTACTTAGCAGTGCAAATAATGCAAATAATGCAAGCATGAGCCATATTTACTTTCGACTTCCAATAATTTTCAAGACAAACTCCTGTTTAGGTTTTTTTTTTTATTTCCCTTCAATTTAGACACTTCACATTAAATGTAAGCACCACCCAGAAAAAAATATAACCTAAACTAAGGCTTTAAAAATGAATTCCCAGTGAATATACATTCATGAGTACCAATCATTGCTTCAGAGATTACTTAAACACTGGCTCCAGAAATTGTGCAATTGTACAATTTTCACAATAAATATATTCAAAAAGTAAACAAAATAATTACCAAGAAGGTTGATTTATATTGTTATTTACGTACTTTCAAGTTTTATAAGAGCACACTGGGGCGTCTCGTCAGGCGACTCAGCCACCTGACAAGTCGCGTTCCATTCTTTTCAATAGAACTGTTCTAATAGGAGCGACGCAAGTCGCTTCGACTTAGAAAAAGGTTCTTATATGACTTTGAGGGCGACTCGGGGCAACTTGCATTGACTTCTATACAGAAGTAACTTTGCAAGTCGCCTCTGAAGTTGTCTTCAGGATGACTTGCCGAGTCGCCCCCAAAGTCGTGCCGCCCCAGTGTGAACCGACTCTTAAGGTCCAAAAATGCTGCTTCTGGTACTGCAACTTTCAACTGAAACAGTAAAAGATCTCAAACTAATGCTTAAATGCTATTTATACATAAAGGAAATACTGATACATGCACATTTGCCATGCTTTATTGCTTTAGAAATGCTGCAAATATATAAAAATATCTGTTAACCTACTAGCTATGTTAACTCTAAAAGTTGAATAAAAAGCTGGCTTAAGCCCTGTACACACGATCGGATATCTGATAGAATCTAATCCGATGGATTTTTTCGTTGGATATGCGATGAAGCTGACTTTCATCAGTCTTGTCTACACACCATCGGTCAAAAATCCGACCGTGTCCAAACACGGTGACGTAAAACACTACGACCTGCTGAGAAAAATTAAGTTTAATGCTTCCGAGCATGCGTCAACTAGATTCTGAGAATGCGTGGATTTTTGACCGATAGACTTCCACACAGATGATCATTTTTTTGTATCGTTTTTTTTATCCAAAGGAAAAATATAAAACATGTTCTATTTTTTTTCACCGATTAAAACAAAGCGATAGGGCCCACACACGATCGGTTTGTCCGATGAAAATGGTCCATCGGTCCATTTTCATCAGACAAACTGATCGTGTATACAGGGCTTTAGACTCTACTCCTCAATTATTAATATAACACATGTTTGAAAAAATGCTCACTTACAAAAACAGACCAGTATCACCATATAACCCATATTCAATCTAGAATGCAATTTTTATTACAAAAATAATTTCCAGGTTGTGGAGTGCATATAAAATATTGTCATGACCTTGCAGTAATACTTTCATGACCTGTCTGTCTCTTACCTTGTCTGTGTATCAGCCTTAGGGTTTGCTCTCTCACACCTGCATGGTTAAGTAATCTTCCCTCAGTGTGGGTCCACCCTAGCCTCAACAGGAACCACTATTTAACATTGTGTTCTCCAAGCCTGCCTTGCTGTGAAATATTGTGGTTTCCTGTTTGCTGTGTGCTCTACGTTTGTCTCTGTTACAGATCTTGGCGTGTTTCCGACCATTCCCGCTTGCTTGTGACCCTGACCTTTGGCGCGTTCTCTACTATCCCTGTCTGCTTGTAACCTTGACCTTTGGCTTGTTCACCATTTATCCCTGTCTGCTTGTCGCCCAACCTTTAGCTTACCCTCTTATAACCTACCGTGAGCGTGAGCTGGGAGACCCTGGGGGCCACGACCTGGAGTCAGCTGCAGCGAAGTCCATCCTCATCACTAGAGGCTCTGGTGAACACCCACTGGCTCTTAGACTCCATGCCCTGGGGAATCTTACGTTCTAGCTCCCTGTAGGATCTGTGTTGGCGCCCCCAGTGCACCTGCCTTCCTGCACCACCCAGGGTTCCAAGGGTCAGCTATAGGGTCCACTATCATAGCGGTGCAGTCCTGACCACAACAGTGTGCATCTGTCACCTGGACTCAGATGACCTGACAAATATCTTCTTTAATATGCAATAAGAGTTGATTGCATATACACAGGGATGGCATATACCTTTGGGACCTGGAACATATACATTGCACTATTTGTCATTAATAACAAGATCCCATACCCTGACACCTGCAATTGGAGATACTCTTACAGCAAAAAATTAAGAGTATATTAACTAGGGTTAAAAAAAAAAAAACATTCTGGCAAACATGTAAACATTATTCAGTTATGCTTAAATATAAGTATAAATTGTAGATATTTTATTGTAATTACTGCATAAAAAGTCTTGTGCCCCCACCATATGTGATACACTGTTGGTGCTGCTGGAGGACTACAGGTAGGTCCATCTGAACTACAGGTAGGTCCAGTGTAAGCAAGTCAGTGCCTAACAGACAGCTAGGATATTACATGTTATGCTCAACCTCTGAACAGCAGGTTTTCTAGGCTGTTTGATTCAGTTTTTGTGGCTGCCATTCATATTTTAAACAAGGTTTGAATAACAAGTAATGCCTACATGCAATTACGTGTGACTAGCTATAAATATATTATTTGCACAAATACAGAGATAATTCTCAAAATGTGGCCTTTAATTATCTATATCATGTTACTACATAGTCCCCAGATAACTGTGCACATCTTTGCAAAAATATGAATACAGTAGTCCTAACAACATTCTTAGCTTCTAAACTGAATTGTATGCAGTTTTCAGCGCTGTGAATGTTTGGACAGACAATTACTCGATCATGCAGCACTGTGCCCAAATGAATTTTGTGGTATTTAATCCCCACTGGGTTTTCTATGTCTTTTTACTATGTAATAGAAAAAAAAAAAAAAAGTTTCTGTTATAAAGCACTGCAAATAAATACTAGTTCTTCATGGACAAAGGGTATTTAGCTACATTACTTTGGATAAAACAAAACAAATAAACAAAGTATATAATCTTGAGTCTGTGTTAAAGTCAACAAAATTTAGAATATACATTTAAAATGTATAAACCCTGATGTTCGCTGTGCCATAACACTTCTTGAGGCCAGGACAGTTAAAAAAATAAAAAAAATCAATTCTCAAAATTAGGTAGTAAGAGACCATGTCATGCATTTTTTAAAGGGGTTGTAAACTTTTTTTTCCCCCCTAAATGCTTCTTTTACCTTAGTGCAATCCTCCTTCACTTACCTCATCCTTCAATTTTGCTTTTAAATGTCCTTATTTCTTCTGAGAAATGCTCACTTCCTGTTCTTCTGTCTGTAACTCAACACTGTAATGCAAGGCTTTATCCCTGGTGTGGATAAAGCCTCTTGAGGAGGGAGGGGGCGAGCAGGCAAGTCAGGACACTCTCTACTTTGCAGATAGAGAAAGGAGCTGTGTGTTGGTGGGCCTCGTGACACTCCTGCTCGCCCCCTCAAAAGGCTTTTTTTTCACCAGGGAGAAAGCCTCACATTACTGTGTGTAGTTACACACAGAAGAACAGGAAGTGAAGATTTCTCAGAAAAAATAAGGACATTTAAAAGCAAAATCGAAGGATGAGGTAAGTGATGGACTACACTAAGATAAAGGAAGCTATTTAGGGAAAACATTTTTTTCCTTTACAACCCCTTTAAGTTCTAATTTGCTACAGTTTTTATATTTTGCTTCACAAAGAAACACACAGCATGAGCATAATACAATTGCACCACAAAACACATTCTACTACTCCTAATGTATGTAGAAACCACAATGTGTTTTTTGCAGCCAAGTCACATCAAGGAGCCTCATACAGTGCGGAAAATAAGTATTTGAACACCCTGCTATTTTGCAAGTTCTCCCACTTGGAAATCATGGAGGGGTCTGAAATGGTCATCGTAGGTGCATGTCCACTGTGAGAGACATAATCCAAAAAAAATTCCAGAAATCACAATTTATGATTTTTTAACTATTTATTTGTATGATACAGCTGCAAAGAAGTATTTGAACACCTGTCTATCAGCTAGAATTCTGACCCTCAAAGACCTGTTAGTCTGCTTTTAAAATGTCCACCTCCACTCCATTTATTATCCTAAATTAGATGCACCTGTTTGAGGTCATTAGCTGCATAAAGACACCTGTCCACCCCATACAATCAGTAAGAATCCAACTACTAACATGGCCAAGACCAAAGAGCTGTCCAAAGACACTAGAGACAAAATTGTACACCTCCACAAGGCTGGAAAGGGCTACGGGGAAATTGCCAAGCAGCTTGGTGAAAAAAGGTCCACTGTTGGAGCAATCATTAGAAAATGGAAGAAGCTAAACATGACTGTCAATCTCCCTCGGACTGGGGCTACATGCAAAATCTCACCTCGTGGGGTCTTAATGATCCTAAGAAAGGTGAGAAATCAGCCCAGGACTACACGGGAGGAGCTGGTCAATGACCTGAAAAGAGCTGGGACCACCGTTTCCAAGGTTACTGCTGGTAATACACTAAGACGTCATGGTTTGAAATCATGCATGGCACGGAAGGTTCCCCTGCTTAAACCAGCACATGTCAAGGCCCGTCTTAAGTTTGCCAATGACCATTTGGATGATCCAGAGGAGTCATGGGAGAAAGTCATGTTGTCAGATGAGACCAAAGTAGAACTTTTTAGTCATAATTCCACTAACCGTGTTTGGAGGAAGAAGAATGATGAGTACCATCCCTACTGTGAAGCATGGGGGTGGTAGCATCATGCTTTGGGGGTGTTTTTCTGCACATGGGACAGGGCGACTGCACTGTATTAAGGAGAGGATGACCGGGGACATGTATTGCGAGATTTTGGGCAACAACCTCCTTCCCTCAGTTAGAGCTTTGAAGATGGGTCGAGGCTGGGTCTTCCAACATGACAATGACCCGAAGCACACAGCCAGGATAACCAAGGAGTGGCTCTGTAAGAAGCATATCAAGGTTCTGGCGTGGCCTAGCCAGTCTCCAGACCTAAACCCAATATAGAATCTTTGGAGGGAGCTCAAACTCTGTGTTTCTCAGCGACAGCCTAGAAACCTGACTGATCTAGAGAAGATCTGTGTGGAGGAGTGGGCCAAAATCCCTCCTCCAGTGTGTGCAAACCTGGTGAAAAACTACACGAAACGTTTGACCTCTGTAATTGCAAACAAAGGCTACTGTACCAAATATTAACATTGATTTTCTCAGGTGCTCAAATACTTATTTGCAGCTGTATCATACAAATAAATAGTTAAAAAAATCATACATTGTGATTTCTGGAATTTTTTTTTGGATTATGTCTCTCACAGTGGACATGCACCTACGATGACAATTTCAGACCCCTCCATGATTTCCAAGTGAGAGAACTTGCAAAATAGCAGGGTGTTCAAATACTTTTTTACCGCACTGTATCAAAGGATTCCCTGAGTATGTATCAAATATTTGGAAGCCCTGAGGCCACGTTTTGGAAGAAAATGCCCCTCCAATGTATTTTAAGAGAGATTATTATTTTTTTGAAGATCACATGCCACAAGTTTTTAGAAAATCATTTTTTTATACTTTTTTTTTTTTTTTACAATTTTATATGATTAGGACACTGGTACAAAATGTCACTGGTATTGGTGCTGGTGGCAATCAGGACACTGGTTCTGGACCAGTTTATTTTTTTTCAATGGAGCTTCCAGTTTCTGCTTAGTGGACCCCAATAATAACTGAGCCAGAGTTAAGGGGAAGTGGCCCATGTCCTCATCAACATGGGAACAAGTTATTTTGCCAGGGGGAGGGGAAGAAGGTGCATGCCTAATGTTGAGGGCATGGGGCCTAGCATGGTTCAGGAGGAGGTGGCCCTTTTTCTGACCTGCCAGGCTGCATACTGGAATGCTGTGGATTTTTTTTTTACAATCACAGAATGTTGTTTAAATCATACTTATGTGGAATTAGTACAGGGTTCTGATTCACAGAGAGTAGCAAAAGATATTTACCATAATAATCTACCACCAACAAAGGAGAACCTGCAAAACATTTCCATACTTGTCACCTATAAGTGCTGCCATCGGTTGACAAAAGACCATAGTGGAGACATTATGTTTCATGCAACCCTCATATATTAAACATCTCAGAGAAAAAAAAAACACATCAGAAAACTTTTTTTGGATAGAATAAAGAAGGTTTGGAATCTCTGTCAGGTTTTTTATTGTTTTGTCTGGTGATTATGGTCAGTTGTCGCCATACTGAGTTTTATTCCTTACCTAATTTATTCAAAATTAAATAAAAAGGCTTAGCTATAAATACATTTTACAAGAGCTTGAAAACCACTGATGAGTGGCTGTATCAGAAGCATTGATGGCCCAACAAAAAATGGTGGATGAATTTAAAAATGATTTACTGACTCTATGCATTTTACACAGAGGGCTCATGCCAAGGACGATGCCATGAGGGTTTTATTAGAGGACAGACATGTGATTGTGATTCGAGCTGTGTAGGCTATGGAAAATGCTGCCCGGACTATGAAGAACATTGCGCGAGTAAGTAATTCATACAACTTTTTTGTTTTAATAGTAGGAAATATTTGTGTACATATTTATGAAATGAAATGGTATGAAAATACATTATGCCCAAATATTTCAAATCTTGTATGGGAATTCAGGCCAAAGCTTAAAAACAGTTAAGTTCACAACAGGCATGAATAGCAGGGAAAGTCCACACAACCTGCTAATTTTAGAGATTTCTTAAAGGAAAAATCTTGCCATGCTTATCTACCAAATAGAATTTCAGCCTTGTTATATTCCAACAAATAAAACAAGTAGAAAGTTAGATATATATAAAACTTCATTAACCTCCAGGAGTGGATGTGCTGTCAACGCAAAGGACGCTTCACAGAAAAACAGAATATAAGCAATAAGGGTAAACTAGAGAGGGTATCTTGGGATGGTAATCTGCTAAGCACAACACATGGGCATGGCTGAACCAAATGAGTAACCTCCTTTGACAAATATAGATGTCCCACCTTGATTTGACTCTGCCTCTTCCTAAGAGTTTTGGCGGACAGAACTTCTTTGCCTGTTACCAGTCACAGTCAACCTTCATTGGTCATCCCTCTTAATATATATATATATATATATATATATATATATATATATATATAAATGGTGGTGATTGTCACAACAAGATTTTACATATATGGGCACATAGAGCAATGCCGTGTACACACAAGCGTTTAAACCGATGAGAACGGTCTGATGAATCTATTAAAAAAAAAGCCAACTTGTTTTAAAAAAAAAGAATTAAAATCCACGCATGCTCAGAATCAAGTCGACACATGCATTTATTTTTTGTCAGCACATCGTTGTGTTTAATGTCACCGCATTCTGACACGATTGATTTTTTAACCGATGGTGTGTAGGCGCGACGGACCATCATCAGACCATTCTCATCGGTTTAACCGATCGTGTGTACAAGGCATAAGAGTATATATATATATATATATATATATATATATATATATATATATATATATATATATATATATATTTTACGCTATGTGCCTATATAGGGACAATCTTGTTGTGACAATCACCACCATCCACACAAGTGGCTTACCTCTAGATTTGACCAACTGAAAAGTAAGGTCTAATAGTGCTTTGCCCTTTAAATGGGACTGATATTCTTTCTTTCCCCAGATGTACCACTCTCTGCACCAACCATCAGTACCTCCTCCAGCCACATCTACTAGAAATAAAGATACACAGGATAATGATTTCTCCCACTATTACATTCGACTATAACCGGGAGTACAAAAAAGGTTGAAAACGTTGTAAAAAAAAACACTAGCCAATTTTGTGGGCGGATAAACATCTGGTTAAGATACTATCAGATGTCCAAAAATTGTATATAAGAAAGCTCCTACCTTGAGGGATAAAATCAGACCTCCCAACAAATAAGAATGTATCATTCTTTATCAATGTGGAAGGTGGCGGGGCTGTACAAGAACAATAGGAAACATAAAAAGCAGAAAAAAGTTCATATCAAAAGTCACCAGGAGAGAATATGAAATAAAAGCTTGCATAAAATTTGATACAAAATAGGTAGTCTATTGCATAGAATGCCCTTGTGGCTTGCAGTATCTTGGATGCATAAAAAGAAAACTTGCTAGAATAATACAAGAATATGTCTACAATGTCACTACAGGTTAAAAAAAAAAAACATTTTCTATCTAAAAACTTTAGAGAGGTCCACAATAAAGGCCTCACAAGATTAATTCTCTGGGACATTGAGAAATATCATAGCTACTGGAAGGGGTCTAATAACATTCAGACATTGAACCAAAAAGAGACAAGATGGATTTATAAAATAAAAACCTTGGTTCCAAATAGTCTGAATGTGAAGATTTTGAATTTAATTGTTTCATTGAGGAATTTTGAGGGCTACTTGGCATCACCATGTACAGGCCGAACCAGAAGTGAGCTGTTTAACATACTATAAATGCTAATACACAATGTGTGTAATAAGAAACCATTATTCTATGTGCACTGGATTTTAGTGCACAATATTTGTGAGTTCTATTTTACATTGTTTCAATAAAGGGGAATGTTTTAAGACTTATTACACTATGAGACCTTTTCTGTTTTTTTCTGAGTAGATGTGGCTGCGGGAGGTACTGACAGTTGGTACAGATAGTAATATATCTGGTGAAAGCAAGAATATCAGTCCCATTAGAAGGGCACCTTTCAGTTGGTTCAGTAAGTAGTTTGTGCAGATGGTAGTAGAGCACTTTACTGGTGGTGATTGTCACAACAAGAGTCTTCATATATAGGCATATGGTCACATTGACTCTTTATACACTGAGAGTCACACACATTCTGTTAAGCTTATATGTGTGGTGTTTGCATTGAGCACAGGGTGTCACATCTGTGAAGCTAATTTAAAGTCACTGAGACTTTTGCCTATACATAAGAATTTATTTCTACTGGTGCGGGACTATTTAACACAGCTGGGGCATGGATAGATCTTAAGTTTATGTCGAGGACTTTTTGAACTATTTGCAAAGTGGACTTATATGCGTTATATATATTTTTTATATGTTAATGTATGCATATTTGATTTATTATAAGTTACATATGGTTATAGTGAAAGCAAGTCTTTGTCTTTGATACTATAATATGTGGTGTGTATTATCCTACACATATGCCTGCTGCAGCTTAATTTCATATTATATGTATAGCCAGTCACACTGTATAATTTTTTTCTGTTTACGTTGATATGGTCACATTGGAAATCACTTATATGTGGTGATATATGATTTATTGATCTATGAAATTCCAGCACTGACTTTGTTGTTGTGTTCTTTTTAATGTCACACAGAGATTAATATGTTATGAGTAGATATGTGTTTTATATTTATTTTTATTTGTGAAATAGGAAAGTTGTGCTACATTTATTCATGTTTATTTTTCTGTTGATGTGGGAACACATGTCAGTGTTCAGCTGCAACACCATAAGATTATAGCATCTGTAAATATATAGAGAGGGAGGTGTTTTTTTTGTGGTAGAGTTAAGTCCATGTATTTCATGATTTTCAACAAACAGTGCATATATGCATTAACTGCGATGTGAATAATAATACTATAATTAGTCTAGAGTGAACTCTAGTAGACTGACCAGGATCTAGTGCAATGTCCCCTAAGAGTTACCTCTTAGCATAAGTAATAGGTGAAGGTTTCTGTGTAGCAGCTGTAAAGGGACAGTCCTAACTTTTCAGCCAGCTAGTGTTGTGGCATAGATGTACCATTGGTGCATCTGAAAATAGTCCCAGTCAAGCCTGCAAGCAGCAATATGAATACTAGATGGGTGTATGATCAGTTATTAAAGGGCTAAAGAGTTTCTCTAGCAGCATATAGTAAATCTCCACTGCAGCAGCTCACCAGTGATATTGCATTCCACCATCTGAACACACAGCAATTATTCCACACTATGTTTTGCAGCCAGGTGACTAAGGTGACTCTGGCTGTCAACACACATGGGCTAAGCACTCCAGATCCTGCTCAGGCTGCCATTATGCAGCAGTGGTGGTGCACACTGGAAAGTGATGTGCTCCCTCATAGCAAGAGCAAGTTGTGTCATCTACAGCCTGAGAAAATACAGCTATTTCTCCTCCTCCTAGTAATCTCCTCTCTGGCAAATGCAGCTAAAAAGCTCCTTATTACAGTAGGCTCTCTTTCTTCTGGACTACAATTTCCACAGCGCATTGCTGCCTGAAACAGTCTATTGAACTCTTTCTGCTCAGCAGCTCCCTACTTCTATTAAAATACTTGTTTACCAGTTCAGAACTGCAGGGAATAAGCTACAGAGAGCAATTGCAGCCAGTGTTTCTCTCACTTTACATTCTTAGCTAAGCACCTGGCTACACATTATTTATTGTAAATTATTTATCATTTTTAAATTCTGTCATTTGCAATTAAATTCACTTTTAATGCTAACTTAGGTCTTTGTTATGGTGATTGTGTTAAAATGATTGTCTTGTGATTTTTTTTAAAACTTTATTCACTTCAGATAATTTTACTTAAAAAAAAAGAAAAGAAATAATAATACCATTGTAACAGTTATTGTTTTTTCCTTAAGAACCAGTTCAGAAGCAGACACCCCCTCGTCCACCACCACAGCTTCCAGATCCTGATCCAAGAGATAATTCTCCAAAACCTAGCAGGAAACCAGAGGAAAGCGTTCCAGAACCTGTACCAGAAGGTAGAGGAAAGATTATTAAATTACATTATTTGAAAAATAGGTAGAACATTCACTGAAATAAATTTGTTAAGGTTTTCCTATGATTATAATTTATGGTTTGTATTTTAAAATTAGCTCATTCTACTGGCTACTCTCTATTGTGTTGCATATGGTTGGAAAAATAAATTCTGGCCCCTTTCAGACCTATGGTTTTAGGTGGCACATATTAAAAGGTCTGTTTTACTGGCCAGTCCATTAAAATGCATGAATGTATGGCAGTTTGTACATGTCATTGTGGTGCCAATGTGCCATTCATTTAGAATGGAACCTTAATGCACAATTATAGTAGCACACAATGCATTTGGACTGTCACTGTCCTTGGACTGTGCTGCTAATGTCCTAGAACTGTGCTGCCAATGTACTGTGGCATGCTGCATTAGGCAAAAATGTCATATACATTTTCGTGTTAAAGTATATGTGAACCCTTACAATAAATATTTATTTTGCTCCCTTTAAGTCTGTTCTGTTATGCTAGCGGGGAGCTTCAGAACCCCACAATAGTAGGAGAGTATAGTTCTGCTTTAACACAGTTGCTGTCCTAGGGTGACAATTCTCCTTCAGATAAATGAGTGAAAATTGACACTTTAAGACAGAAAGCATGTTGATGGCAGGATAACCAGCAAAAAATAAAGGAAAAACACCTTGAAAAAAAAATAAAAAAATAAAAAAAATGCAGCCACCACATCAAAGGGCTGATAAGCTGCAATGTGCAACATTTTTGTTAGGTGTACAAGCATTCTTAACCTAATGCTTTCTTGTAAAAGGGAGGCACAACATATTCGTAGGAATCTTTCTTGTACAGTGTATGTTGATAAGGGGATATGATATTAACCAAGATAGATATTATTAAAGTGTATCTAAAGCAAAAACTGTTTTTCAAGTTCATCTTGTATAGTGTGGTAAGGGTTAGACCTTCTGTAGGTTTTTATTGCTGCCTGTGTCCCCACTAGAGTGATCCATGCTCTCTGTTCTGGTGAACATTGGGACTGAAAGTAATACAGAATCTAAAGTTTTGATTTATCACTAAAACAGGAAAGTTAGGAAATCTTCCAGTGTAGACTCTTATTTCTGGTGGAAACTGATTGTGTTGGAGAGATCTTCTGTAATTTGATGTTGTGTTGTGTCTCCTTTATGTAATGGCACTCTAATATAGGAGGTGTGTTACTGGCTAGATCACCAGGTGAAAACAGTAAGGGAAAAAGCCTAAAAACGGGAACAAATGCAGCTACCACATTTAATGGTGTGCAAATGGCAATATATAAAAAACATTGTTTTGGGTTTCATACACAACTATTTCATACTATGCCTAACACTGATACTTTTTTTTGGCTTAAGATATAACTAAATCAGATTTCAAAAGTCTGAACTATGAAATATTAATACCATATTCATTTTCTTTAGGAACACTATTGTGCTCAGATATAACATATTAGCATTGGAACAAGTAAATGTTAAATAATATGGCATTCCTAATAGCAACCAGAGCACCCAAGGTTATGCATATGTTGTTTGAAATTCTAACTATGCAATTCCTCATTTTGGATTATGTTGTTTGCATGTTTTTTTAAGAGGCTATTTATGGGCCCTCCCTACCAGTTCTGTAGGCAGTGCCAGAGCAGGGCAGCAGCAGGAGACACCCCCACTTCTGGCAATGTGCAAGGGGGCATCCAGGCCCACAGCCTCTAGATTATACTGCAGAACATGTCTCTCCCAGATATCACTGTAGTACACAGCTATGTATCTCAAGTGTTGACAGAACTGATTACATCAGCAGAGCAACGCACTTAAGGGTCTATTTATAAGAATTAATTTTGAGAAATGTCACAAGCGCTCAACCAGCCATTACAAATTCTGACTGGATTTTGCTTAATATGTTGATTTACTATGATCACCAGTTCTGCCTTGCAGCTATAAAGTGGTATTTTCCTTATTAAGGTATTCCATGAGAAAAAAAACACATTGTGGCCACTAGATGGAGCTGGTGATCACAGGAAAACAACATTTTAAGCAAAATATAGCTAGAATTTGTGAAGGCTGGGTAAATGCTTGTGGTATTTGCCCAACATTTTTTTTTTCATAAAAAGACCCTTATGTATAACAAGCAGGACTGGACTGTCAGTGTGAAAGCCGACTCCTACTCTTCATTTATTTAAGAATGAAAGCTGTTGTCTATTGCTATGTATGTGTAAACTGAAAAAAAAAGGCAAAAAAGTAAGCATCCCATTAACTACTTGCCTACTGTGCACCTACACTCCCTTCCTGCCTAGACAAAATCTTAGCTTCCGGCACTGCGTCGCTTTAACTGACAATTGCACGGTTGTGCGATGTGGCTCCCAAACAAAATTGACATCCTTTTTCCCCCCACAAATAGAGCTTTCTTTTGGTGCTATTTGATCACCCGTGCGGTTTTTATTTTTTGCGCTATAAACAAAAAAAGAACGACAATTTTGAAAAAAGACACAATATTTTTTGCTTTTTGCTATAATAAATATCCCATTTAAAAAAATAAAATAAAAATTTGTATCTCAGTTTAGGCCGATACGTATTCTTCTACATATTTTTGGTAAAAAAAAAATCGCAATAACTGTATAGTGACTGGTTTGCGCACAAGTTATATTGCCTACAAAATAGGGGACATAATTATGATTTTTTTTCTTTTACTAAGAATGGCGGCGATCTGCGTTTTTTTTCGGGATTGCGACATTAAAGCGGACACATCGCACACTTTTGACACATTTTTGGGACCATTTACATTTATACAGTGAACAATGCTATAAATATGCATTGATTACTGTATAAATGTGACTTGCAGGGAAGGGGTTAACCACTAGGGGGCAGGGAAGGGGTTAAGGCCCAGATTCACAGTGCGATTACGCCTGCGCAACTGCTGTTGCGCGTGCGTAAGTCTAAATGTGCGCGTGCGTATAGTTGGACGCGATTCACAAAACAATATACGCCAGAAATCTACGTTTTTTGGTCCGGCGTAATTGAATTAGACATTCGCTTCCCTTCGCGCAAAACTGCGCTAGACACACCATTGATTTGCTAGTCAAATATGCTAATGAGGGAGTTACGGGGATTCACAAAAAAACGCAGTTGCTGCGCAGGCTACGCGATGTGCGCAACTGCAAAATGTCCTGTCTAAAGTTAGAGGACCTAAAAGCTGGTCTAAATTTTGAAAAAAAGTCTAATTGTCAGATAAAGCAACACTGTTAGTGAGGAGTTCAGCAGTCACACGTGTTGCCCAACAATCTGTATGCCAACATGCCAGGGGCATCGTCGCGCATAGCTATACTACTGACTTTAGATGAACAAAGAAGGATGAGGGCACGGAGGATGGCACTAAGGAGGGCACGGGAGATGTTTTTTTTTTTTTTTTTTTTGCTTATATAAAATTTACAATTTAATCTAATCTAATACAATATTCTTATCTGATACAAGCCCCTCACTCTTCACTTGATATATCACACACGCATAGACATCTTTGGCATGAGAGATTCTGAGGTGTCTCGCATCTTCAGATTCACCCCTCATGCCATCATGGAATTACCACAACCTTGCAGGAGGACATCAGCAGCCCAACACATGGCACCACCCATGACACCCATGACAGCTACATATACAATCAGAGCCCCATCCCCACAGATTTCAAACAGAACATGTATGGGGACAGCTGGCTGGTTGGTGAGTGACATGGGAGTCAGGCATGACTATCCCCTCCCGTGATGCACACCTCACAAGTGGCACATGCATGACTAACATCCTCCTGTCTTTTCCCTTCAAGGTGACTCTGCATATGCACTGGTACCCCATCTCATGACCCCATCTCATGCCAGCTCACATTATGCATCTTTGCACGTTAAACACACACATTAATCATGGCACAATGAGAATGCATGCATGCACACCACTGTGGTCCCTAGCACACACACCCCACATCCTCATCAAATTGGATTGGCACCAGTCCACCATGCAAGACTGGTGAGCAGTAACGCCACGTCAAGGCTCCAATTATGTCACTGTACATTCATACACCATTCACACGGACCTGGGAATCACTTCTCCCTGGTCCTGGGGAACCCTTCTCCACCCAAATTGAGGATGACACCCCTTTTCCAGCAGGAATGTCACCCCCACATTCAAACATCATTCACAACCCAAAATATGGCAAAAATGTCAGCAAAAAAAAAAAAAATGCATAGAAAAAAAAAAATGCATAGAAAAAAAAAAATGCAGAGAACAAAAATAAAAATGCTTTCAAACCAAAAAAAGGGGGGGAAAAAAATTAATGCCCTCTGCCTGAGCCACGCCTGGGGCGCCCCCGGCCACAGCCCCGGACCCTCAGGGGAGACGCATGGGGGAGGGGAAAAGCCAGGGAAGGAGGAGCAGCCCCTGAGATCTGCCCACCTGGCGGCCTGCCCTCCAAGGCCACGGCTATTCTGTCCAGGGCAGCACCAAGTGTTGCCGTGTTGCCCTGGATAGCCTGGGTAAGGGCCCTCACATCCTGCCCAACGCCTGCTGCTGTAGTTTGCAGGTCATTTAGGCAGGTTGTGGAGGCCCGGGAGTGGGAGTCCAGGTTACCCAGGCTATCGTTGATGGAGGACAGGCTCTGATCCACCCGCCCCATAGTCTGGCAGAGCTGTCTCAGAAGGCGGGTCTGGGTGGCCAGGTTCCTTCTCAGACAGGCGGGCAGGAGATTGGGCGCCCCCCTGGTGCTCTGGGATGACCTCCTGGCTCCAGCTGATGGTTGTGGCCGGGGAGAAGGGGAGGCCCTTGTGAGGGGAGCCATGTTGGGGGAGGAGGGGGGGGGCTCACCCTTAGGGAGGGCAGGCTTCTTGCAGCCAGAGGGGAAGAGTCCGCAGAAACCAAACGGCCAGTGCCTTCCATGGACTCCTCCTCCTCATGATTCTCCTCCTCCTCATGATCGTCCTCCGCATGATCCTCCTCCTCCTCTTGTTCCTCCTCCGCGGACTCTGGCCTTGTTGGGGGGGCCTCATTAGGCTGCTGTCCTGGCGTTGGAGCGGTCAGGCCAGATGGCCCTGCACCCTCCTGCACATCTGTGGATGACACAAACCATTCACAGGTTGGAGGATCCACACACTTGGCACATATTCCCTTTCACCCCCTCCCCCACACATGCTACACACCTGAGAGAAATAAAAACCTTACCTGGCACCGCGGGGACCGGACTTGTGTCAAAGCCTGGCAGGCCCTCCACTTCATGCCGGTGAAAGGTCAGGGCCACCACACGCTCCGTCGCTGTAAATCTAACCCGGCATGGTGGGCCCCCTCCTGTGCCCCTGGCATGGGCATTTATTGCGGCCAGTTTTTTTTTCACCTCACGCCGGAGGTCATTTATTTTCTTTTCAATCCCAGAGCGGGTCCGTGTCTCCCCCTCCCCCGATGAATTGACCTGCTCCGTGATCATATCCAATATCTCCCTCCTCCTGGCCGGGGTGGTGGTGGCACTCTGCGGGCCGTGGAGAAAACGCCCATAGTCGGTAATGGCCCGGGCAAGAATTCTTTTTTCCCCCACTGTAAAATTAAGCTTTCTTTTTCTCTCAGTCATACTTCCAAACAAACTCACTAGCAGTCACCAAAAATCTGTCACAAATACAAGCACAACCAATCAGACAAGAACACACACAAAGAGAAAAAGAACACCCAAAAATCACACTAGCACTCAGCAAGAAACAGACACAAAAAAATCAGATGAAAAAATAAAGCAAGAAAACAAACGCTCAGAAATATATCAATCAAACAAACAGTCTCAAACACTTATCAAAATACACTTTCACAAAACTACCAACAAGTACTAGATCACACAGAACACTACTCTGACAACTACAAAACACACTCTAACGAACAACAGAGCAAAAGCACTTGATTCAATGGGAAGGGACACAAAGGGATGTACTTTTGCAATGGAAGGGCGTTTGTGTGTGTCTATTAATGCTGTCTGCGTAGTTCACAACATTGCCCTAGTCCATTTCCAATTTCACTGATTGCGCCGCTCCCGAGTTGTGAGCATGCGCACAACGGAGCTGACATGGTTTCCTTCACGCACGCATGCGCGAGTCGGCCGGCCCTTCATTTGCATGGGGTCACGGCTCATTTCAATGTAACACGCCCACGTCCCTCCCAATTTGTATTACTCCTCCTTACGCCTCCGGAAAAAACCTTACGCTTGGGCAATCTCTTGCGTAAAAGCTACGTGAATCGCGGGATTACGCGGCTAGATTGCGCAAGTCTAACGGAAAAGTGGTGCGCTACGCCGGACCGATAATGCGCCGATCTACGTGAATCTGGGCCTAAATGTGTATCCTAGTTTGTGTTCTAACTGTAGGGGGAGGGGGTGACTGGGGGAGGTGACCGGTTGTGTCCCTATGTACAAGGGACACAGATCGGTCTCCTCTCTCCCTGACAGGGACGTGGAGCTCTCTGTTTACACACAGAGCTCCACATCCCCGCTCAGTTACTCGGCATTCGGGGGTGCTCAGGTGGTATATACCAGCACAGGAACAGTGACACTAACAGTGCTCAGGTGGTATATACCATCACACGTACAGTGGCACTAACTGTGTTCAGGTGGTATATAGGAGCACACAAACAGTGGCACTATCTGTGCTCAGGTGGTATATACCAGCACAGGAACAGTGACACTAACAGTGCTCAGGTGGTATATACCAGCACACGTACAGTGGCACTAACTCTGCTCAGGTGGTATATAGGAGCACTTTTATTGCATTGCTACAGACGCAAAGAATCTTTTTTCTACAAATGGTGAAGAAAAAAAATTCTAAGGGAAAAAGGGATAACAGAGTTAATAATAACCGATTAACGTTAAATAAAGGTGATTAACCACTTAATACCCGCCTGCCGTCAAATGACGGCGGGCGGGATACTCCATTATTCTGACATCACGTCATATGACAATGTGTCATTTTAAGCCGCTAGGTGGCGTGCGCGCGCCGCCGGCAGTGCGCACACCCGTCGGGGTCCTGAAAACACTGTGCGCGTGCCCAGCGGTCACGGTACCAGATACTATAAACATGATTATTTAAAAAGGACAGTTTTTAAATAAAATCTACACATTTGATAAGTTATAAACAACTTTAGTTTTGAGATGGAAAAAATGCTGATCCGTATAAAGTTAATGGAATCTTGGTTCCATTTTAACATATTTTTTTATTACTAAATCACATTGGTTTAATCATTTTGAAAAACACCCGCATCATATTCAGTTCCCCTTGAACCAAAGGCTGATGACACTCGGGATGTCGGACAGCACCTATTACTACTATACCCTGAAACATATTTCTGCACCTACATATTTCTGCACCTACAAATATGCCAGTTCCATCTGTTTAATCCCCGGGGGAAAGGGGGGGGCAAAGAGGGGAGGCAGAATCTGAGTGATTGACTTTGGCATATTCACCTTTTGTGCCAGAGAACCTTGTGTGCAGCAGAGGAAAAAAATGTAGTTATTGACCATATATCTTTTTCATTCATGTTGCATCAAAGTGTGCGTGTGCGCATTACTGCACAACAGAGATATAAACTTGTCCATCCGTTTTACTATGTATTAAATTTGCTGTTGCAGAATACTCAGCAATTCAAAGTGTTCTATTTGTTGTTTCTATTTGGTGTTGTCTTTTTTATTTGTATGTCTATTGCACTTTGTGATCTAGACCAGTTATTTTATCCACGTTCAATACATTTTTGATTCTTTTCAAGTTCATATGGTAATTTTAAAGGAATTGTGTTTCACAAAATAGAATAGAAATATGTTAGACTAAAGTGAATCCGGTTATTTTAGCAGATCTAAATTGAAGCAAATAATTGCATATTGTGAATGATTTTGGAATGTGGGGGTGACATTCCTGCCGGAAAAGGGGTGTCACCCTCATTTGTGGTGGAGAAGCGATCCCCAGGTCCATGTGAATGGTGTATGAATGTACAGTGACATAATTGGAGCCGTGGCGTTGCTGCTCACAAGTCCTGCATGGTGGGCTTGTGCTAATCCAATTTGATGTGGTGTGTGTGTGTGCTAGGGACCACAGTGGTGTGCATGCATGCATTCTCATTGTGCCATGATTAATGTGTGTGTTTAACATGCAAAGATGCCTAATGTGAGCTGTCTCCTGGCTGCTCTTCCCTCAGAAGACGGGGTAGCCTCGGTTAGGGGGGGATTGTCTGGTTCAGGGGTCAGGTCATCACGTATGTCAATCTCCAGGCCCTTTCTCACTGCGAAGTCGTGCAGCATGCAACATGCACCAATGATCTGGCATACAAAGTTTGGGGAATACAACAGGGTACCATGGGGGGTTTCGGATAGGAGTCATGAGATGGGGTGCCTGTGCATATGCAGAGTCACCCTGAAGGGATAAAACAGGAGGATGTTAGTAGTGCATGTGCCCCTTGTGATTTCAGCATCATGGGGGAGACAGTCATGCCTGCCACCCATGTCACTCACCAACCAGCCAGCTACCCCCATACATGTTCTGTTCGAAATCTGTGGGGATGGGGCTAGGATTGTATATGTAGCTGTCATGGGTGTCATGGGTGGTGTCATGTGTTGGGCTGGTGATGTCCTCCTGCAGGGTTGTGGTTAATTCCAGGATGGCATGAAGGGTGAATCTGAAGATGTGAGACACCTCAGAATCACTCATGCCAAAGATGTCTATGCGTGTGTGATATATCAAGTGAAGAGTGAGGGGCTTGTAACAGATAAGAATATTGTATTAGATTAGATTATTATATCCATCAAGGTTTTAAAGGGCTATTGAAACATAGTGAGACCGTGTTTGTAATTTGTATGTATGTTATGTATTAATGTATATATGTATGTATATATTTTTTTATGTTTATAAAAGCAAATAAAAAGTTTTTGGAAAAAAAAAATCCTCTCCCGTGCCCTCCCCCGTGCCCTCCTCCATGCCCTCCTCCGTGCCCTCCTCCTTCTTTGCTCATCTAAAGTCAGTAGTATAGCTATGAGCATGGATGCCCCTGGCATGTTGGCATACAGTTTGTTGTGCAGCAAGTGTGACTGCTCAGCTCCTCACTAACAGTGTTGCTTTAGCTGACATGTAGACGGATTGTCTAATTTTATTCCACCTTTTATATGGTAATTTTAGACAGGACGTGCAGCTGTTGCGCACAACGCGTAGCCTGCGCTGCACCAACTTACTTTTGTGGATCCCCGTAACTCCCTCATTTGCATATTTATATAGCAAATCAATGGTGTGTCTAGCGCAGTTTTGCGCGGACGGATACGCCGGTCTATCGAAATTACGCCGGTCCAAAAAAAGTAGATTTCATGCGTATATCGTTTTGGGGATGCGGCGCATCGATACGCATGCGCAGATTTAGACCTACGCCGCGCATCTCCTGTAACGCCGGCATAATGGCTCTGTGAATCTGGCCGTACTTTTCTAAGTGCAGAACACAATGAGTAGTCGGAACAGTGACTCCTTTTAGCCTTATGTCCTTTTTTCCTTTTAGCCAAAGGAAGCCACAGAGAAATCAGAAAATGCTATGATTTAATTTTAAAATAATAAAGTAAAAATAAAATAAAACAACGTCAATAAGATTGACCCTAAACCTAAAATTTGTGTTTACCTTTAAAGGGTTAGTTCACCAGAAAAAAATGTAAAGGTGATAGACACGTGCAGAACTGAAAAAATGTTTTAGTTTAGTTTTGGATAGATTCTTTACTAATTTTGTGTCATTGATTAGTTTTGGAACCAATTTTGTATATTCGTTTTAGAACCAATCCCAATTTTTTGGATGGATTTTAATTCAAATCGAATTAAAAATATTGATCTGAAATCTGTGTGAAGAATAGCTGGTTGTTAAGGAGCAGGGCATCCTCCTGGCCCTGCTGGTATGGTTTTTAAGGGGAACCTCACACCAAAATGTAATTTTAATTAAACACAGAGACAAGGTGCTTTGCGGGGAACCCCCCACCGAAATTAAGAAAATAATGCGTAGGGTCCCCCCCAAAAATCCATTCCATACCCTTATCTGAGCATGCAGCTTGGAGTTGGCAGGCCAGGAAAGGGGGACGAACAAGGTTCCAACCCCAAACCATACCAGGATACATGCCCTCCAAATTGGGGGATGCTTTGGGACAGGGGGGCTCCCCCCAAAACACATTGTTACAATGTTGATGGGCAAAAGGGCCTCTTCCCTACAACCCACAGCGATGGTTGTGGGGATCTGCAGGCAGGAAGCTTATTGGAATATGGAAACCCCCTTTACCAAGGGGACCCCAGATCCCTGCCACCCATGTGAATGAGTTTGGGGTAAATTCATACCCCTATTTATTCACAAAAAAAGTGTCAAAAATTAATAAAAGCATGAACACAGACAGTTTTTGACAAGTGCTTAAAAAAACAACAATGTTCCCCCGAAGTAAATCCAGTGTCAATCACAATGAATGCCGTCTACTACTGAAGCATTAGCTGCCTTGGACATAATGTGTATAGGGGCGGAGCTTAGGATGTGATGTCATTCCAAGGCAATCTTGGAATCTGACTGAAAGCTGGCTGGTGTTTGTAAATGCAATTTTGAGTAAGCACTGACTGCAGTGCTATTCTTGTAAGTGCAATACCTCTATTTTAGCAATTTATTACATTTTAAAACACTAGATTTTGTGTGTGTTCTATTTGCTCCCATATATATATCTGTTGCATCTGATAGTGTTATATATCTTTCGAGAGGATATACATTCATATATTTCCTTGTAAATTAGCACAATGGATTGTTTAAATGCAAATTTGATATTGAGTATTTATTTTTTGAGTTTTGCTGTGATCCCTGGTGAAATTGCTTACTTAATACTGTACATATTTATTTACTACAAAGAGTGCGTATTTACACTCCTGAAGAAGCAAATTCAGTCTGGGAAACATGTTGAGGCTGCTCTGCTCCCTATCTTATGCATAAATTATATATATTGGCATTTTCATAACTATGTAATGCAATGGTGGAAGTATGAGTGGCCATGTGCTGCATTAGCTCTGTGTGTTAACTATGTATTATTTATGTAGGAATTTAGCATTGAGCTCATCATTTTTTCTTTAATTGTTGTGAATCAGTTTTAACAATTTGTTATGCTATTTTTTAAATACATGCTGAATTGGCTCTGTATGGTAACCATGTATTATTTATCTAGGAATTTAGCTTATCAATTTTTTTTTTTTTTTGGAGGGGGGGTATGTACATAACTGTGGCACCTAATAAGTCCCAGTTTCCTGTTTTGATTAAATTATGTAGATTAGGGGCATTTTGTAGGAGGCAATACATTAACATTACATGTTATTTTACCTTAGCTAAAAAAAACAGACACAATGGGCATGCATAATATGGCAAATACATTGATGTTACAAATATCGTCATGCATTTAGTATCATTATATCTGATTTTTACAAAGTAAAATTACAAATGATCTTGTTCATACCAATGCAGATGAAATTCAGAGAGATGAAGCAGTGCCAAAAAAAGGAAAAAAATCTCTGCCCATAAACAAAAAAGGTAAAGTCCCTGGATTGGCTTTATTTTGTGTTGCGAGATGTAAAAAAAAAAAAAAGACATCTGCAAAATAAAGCTTAGAATGTAGTCAGTATAACATTTCAGCACATACCAATGGCAATAGGCAGTGCCTTCTTTTCTTCTGCTACAAAGCTGGTATACTGTGTATAATTTATCTTTTTTTAATTCAGTTTTTAAATGGACAAAGAAAAACAACCTGTTTTTTTTTTTTTTTTTATGAACCCATAGCAAATCTAGAATAAACAGAAGGAAAAACACACATGAATGTATAGTATTTTATATATGGTATTTATTTGTCTATTTATTGCATTCAGGGCAGAAATTACAATTTGTAAACATTATTTAGTAATTTTATTTGAAGTACTGCAGATAAATATTTTTATTCATTTAATTTTCTGCCAGCAGGCAGAGCTCTAGTCTCTTTTCATGTTCGAAAGACTAATTGCCTTGCTGACAATTTAAAGGGAAGAAATGTGAACTACTAAACATTACCAAATAAAAACTAAGATGCCATAACATTCTCACATGAGAATGAAGCCTCGTACACAAGCACAGTTTACTCGGCAAGAACCAGCAAGAAAACTGCTGGCAGAGCTTTCTTGCTGAGTATACCCTGAGGCGGCGTACACACGGCCGAGGTTCTCGCTGAAAACCAGCGAGAACCTCGCTTGAATGTGCATTCCAGCGAGGACCTCGGCCGTGTGTACGGTCTCGGCGAGCTTCCCGTCGGGAAGCCCGTCGAGCAGAAATAGAGAGCACGCTCTCTATTTCCTCGACGGCCTGCCTGGATGAATGGCTGGTTGCCATTCCCGACGGCGGGTCGCCGATTCCGACGGCCGGCAGAGAGCCTCGACGGGCGGAACGATGTGTTCTGCCCGTCGAGGATCTCTGCCGTGTGTACACGGCCTGAGTGTGTACGAGGCTTTCAGGTTTCTCGTCAAGAAAACTGGGAAAAATCACAACGAGAAAAATAGAGAACCCGCTCTCTATTTTCTCATCGGAATTCTCGGCAGTGTTTTCCTGCCTGAGAAAACCGAGAGTGTGTATACTTACCTGTCTCCATGGAAACCTGTGCATTCTTGAAATGAGTTTGACGCATGAGCGGTAGCTTCCTAGGCATAGGTAGGGTGCAGCAAGATGGCGGCGAGGGTATCAAATGTAACGAGCGCATGCTCGTCGTACGCGATTACTTCACTGCATTCTTACCATTCAAAAGAATGGTGGTTCTTTTGAATAGAGAGTCTGTACATTCAGGTGGCAAGAGATTCTTGCCAAGAATCTCATCAGGAAAAACAATGTTTTTTTCCTGACGAGATTCTGGCCCGTTGTGTACAGGGCTTTGATTTCTGAGGCTGATTTATCCAGAGACTTGCAGGAATGAATCTCTTAACATAAATCATGTGCAGATACATAAATCAATTGTGTTTCTAAACATATAGAATGCTTACATTTTTTCAGAGCTCACAAATGCAACATCTGGCCCTTTTTTTTCACAATACTTAAAAAAAGAAAGTCTAACTGTTTGTAATGGACTACCTAAACAATTTAAAGACAGAAGTTATTTTTAAAAGAATGGAAGTCCTTCAAGTTAATATATATATATATATTTGTTTGGCCTCTGCTTTTGCATATAATTCACTGTTTCATGTTTATGAAATATATAAATGTTAACTACTATGAAATGAATACAAAGTACAAAAATTATATAGCTTCGCATATATGGCTCCACTAAAGGTAACCATAATTTTTATATTATGTATTATTATAATATGCTTTGGTGGCAAAACTTTTCATTTATTATTTTAAATTCTTGTAATTCAATCTATTTTGATGTATTTAACTTAGGAACAGAAAACAGTGCTAGACCTTTTGATTTTTGTTTTTAATTCCCGGTTAAGCAATCATTTTGATATAAAGATAAAACGATAGTTTATGGCATTTACATTTGCTTATAGACCAGCCAAAGACAAGTACAAAATTTTCACAATCTCCTCCTAAAAAAACAACAAAACGAAGCCCAAGAAGAACAAGGAAGAAGATTAGTAGGAATTTAAGCACTGAAGAAGATGACACTGAAGGTAATTTTTCAGTGATGGCATTCACTGGTCTTCACAGAAGAGATGCCATCTGGAATATTGATTAAAAACAACTTACAGTTTCTGGTAGCAAAACAGAACATACAGTATCTACACCCCCCAAGTAAGTACACCCCTCATATTTTTGTAAATATTTTATTATAACCTTTCTTGTGACAACACTGAAGAAATGACACTTTTCTACAATGTAAAGTAGTGAGTGTACAGTTTGTAGAACAGTGTACATTTTCTGTCCCCTCAAAATAACTCAACACACAGCCATTAATGTCTAAACCGCTGGCAACAAAAGTGAGTGCACCCTCAAGTGAACATGTCCAAATTGGACGCAAAGTGCCAATATTTTGTGTGGCCACCATTATTTTCCAGAACTGCCTTAACCCTCTTGGGCATGGAGTTTACCAGAGCTTCACAGGTTGCCACTGGAGTCCTCTTCCACTCTTCCATAACAACATCATGGAGCTGGTGGATGTTAGAGACCTTGCGCTCCTCCACCTTCCATTTGAGGATGCCCCACTCATACATTTATTTCTAAAAGACAACCTCTGGATATGACACTGAGCATGTGCACGTCAACTTTTTTGGTTTGACCATGGCAAGGCCTGTTCTGAGTGGAACCTGTCCTGTTAAACCACTGTAGGGTCTTGGCTAGGTTTGAGCCGAACACCCCCCGGTTCGGTTTGCAGCAGAACATGCAAAAAGGCAAATAAAAAAAATTCTAACACGCAAACACCGTTAAAGTCTATGGGACATGAACGTGAAAATTCAAAAGTGTTAATTTTAAAGGTTAATATGCAAATTATTGGCATAAAAAGTGTTTGGGGACCCGGTTCCTGCCCCAGGGGACATATATCAATGCAAAAAAAGTTAATAATTTTTCGGGAGCAGTGATTTTAATAATGCTAAAAGTGAAACAATAAAAGTGAAATATTCCTTTAAATTTCGTACCTGGGGGTGTCTATAGTAAAGTGTCACATTTTCCCCATGTTTAGAACAGTCCCTGCACAAAATTACATTTCGAAAGGAAAAAATATAATTTGAAAATACTCGTGGCTATAATAAATTGTCGGGTCCCGGCAATACAGATACAAGTCATTGAAAAAAACGGCACCAATTTTTTTTTATAAAAATGGTGTAGGGGTGCCCTTTCAAAATCCATACCAGTCCCTTTAGGTCTGGTATGGATTTTAAAGGTAACCCCATGCCCAAATGTTTTTTTATAAAATGTATAAAAATGGCGTGGGGTTCCCCCCAAAAATCCATACCAGACCCTTATCCAAGCACACAACCTGGCAGGCCACATGAAAAGAGGCGGTAGAGACCCCTCCTGAACCGTACCAGGCCACATGCCTTCAACATGGGGAGGATGTCCCCATGTTTACTGGGACAAGGGCCTCATCCCCACAACCCTTGCCTGGTGGTTGTGGGGGTCTGCAGGTGGGGGGGGGCTTATCGGAATCTGGAAGCCCCCTTTAACAGATCACAGTCCCCCTATGTGAATTTCCCCATTGCATCAGAGGGGGCGAGGTCACCCACGCATGAGACGGGTGGTCCTGCCTGCAGCTATTTAAGAGCTGTCAAGGCAGGTCTCACGTTATTCGGTGGGCGTCTCCCAGGGAGGCGGAATAGATATTGGCGGCCTGTATCATCAGGTCGTTGAAGGATTACATCACTGGAAATGTTTTTTTCTTTTTTACTAAAGGACTTGTCCCAAGCCGTGTGTGTGTGTTTTATTTACAATTTTTGTCACTTTTTGGGTGAAATGTTAGGGGTACAATGTACCCGTTACCAATTCACATGGATGGCCGGGATCTTGGGGGCCCCTTTGTAAAAGGGGGCTTACAGATCCTGATAAACCCCACCCGCAGACCCCCACAACCACCAGGCAAGGGTTGTGGGGATGAGGCCCTTGTCCCCATCAACATGGGGATATCCTCCCTATGTTTAGGGCATGTGGCCTGGTACGGTTCAGAAGGGGGGCGCTCTCTCATCCCCCTTCTTTGCCTGCGCCCTGCCAGGTTGCGTGCTTGGATAAGGGTATGGTATGAATTTTTGGGGGAACCCCACACCATTTTTTTTATTTTGGCATGGGGTTCCCCTTAATATCAATACCAGACCTGAAGGGTCTGGTATGGATTGTGAGGGGGGCCGCTACGCTATTTAAAAAAAAATTGATGCAGAGGTTCCATTAATATCTGTACTAGACCTGAATTTGGGGGGACCCCCATGCCTTTTTTTCATTTGGGTTCGGGGTTCCCCATAATCTTCATACCAGATGCAAAGGGCCTGGTAACGGACTGGTGTCCCATAGTCTTTAACTGGGTTCTGTGGCTTTCAAATTTTCTCCGAACTCAGCATATTGTTCAGGTGTTCAACTTATGCTCAGGCCGAACCGTTCGCCCATCCCCAGTCTTGGCCACCATGCTGCAGTTCAGTTTTAGGGTCTTGGCAATTTTCTTATAACCTAGGCCATCTTTATGTAGAGCAACAATTCGTTTTTCATATCCTCAGAGCTTTTTGAGGTGCCATGTTGAACTTCCAGTGACCAGGATGAGAAGGTGAGACCGATAACACCAAATTTAACACACCTGCTCCCAATTCACACCTGAGACCTTGTAACACTAAAGAGTCACATCACACTGGGGAGGTTAAATGGCTAATTTGGCACAATTTGGACATTTTCACTTAGGGGTGTACTCACTGATGTTTCCAGCAGTTTAGACATTAATGGCTGTGTTGAGTTATTTTGAGGAGAGAGAAAATTTACACTGTTTTACAAGCTGTGCACTCACTACTTTACATTGTAGCAAAGTGTAATTTCTTTAGTGTTGTCACATAAAAAGATAGAATAAAATATTTACAAAAATTTGAGGGGTGTACTCACTTTTGTGAGATACTGTATATAGGAATTAAATCCTGGAGTTTTGGATGATAATTAGTCTGACAAATATGTTTTATTCATTTAAGGGTGAAGAGTAGACACATTGGGCCAGATTCACAGAGCCATTACTCTGGTCTATTTCCTGTTAGACCGGAGTACTTTCAAATTACGTGCGTCGTATCATTAGTTTGAATCTACGCTGCAATCTTTTTGCGGCCGCTGGGTGGAGTTCGGGTACTTTTCCGCCTCGGGGTATGCAAATGAGCTTTTTCCGGCGATCCACGAAGTTACGATCGTCCTTCGCAATCTCTTACGGCATCTGTAGTCATCTTTTTGCTGTGTAAAGTTATACCAGCTATTAGCTGGTCTATAGTTAGACGGCCCATGTTAAGTATGGCGTCGAATTTCAATTTTTTTTTTGCGTAAGTCGTCCGGGAATAGGAATGTACGTAAACGACGCTACTCAAAAAAAAAAGACGTAACAACGTTATTTCGCGCAATGCACGGCGGGAGCATGCGCAGTTCGATCGCCGCGGGGATGCGCCTAATTTAAATGCTTCACGCCCCCTAATCGCGTATTTCGATTCCGCCACGAGAAATACACTACGCCGAAATACATCTACCTGAATTTGTCTTAGAGCCAGGTAAAATACGGCGGCTTAGTGTATCTCTGATACTCTGCACCAGGGCAATTGTACCTGAATCTGGCCCATTGTTCTTATAAAGATACTGTAGAAATGATGCTCTCTCTAGTCTGTAATACTAATAATATTGTATGCTGATATGTATATGCCTCGTCCCCAAATTCTTGCTTTCTAAAACATCTTTAATGATATTTTTAGCATGTGTGATTATTATTTATATTTCTAAAACACTTTTCTCTCTGACTTTATGGACCTTGCTTTGTGCACTGGTCCAAATCGTTTGGTGGAGGGGGGATTATGGTTTGGGGTTGTTTTTCAGGGGTTGGGCTTGGCCCTTTAGTTCCAGTGAAGGGAACTCTTAAGGCACCAGCATACCAAGACATTTTAGACAATTTCATGCTCCCAACTTTGTGGGAACAGTTTGGGGATGGCCCCTTCCTGTTCCAACATGACTGCGTATCAGTGCACAAAGCAAGGTCCATAAAGACATGGATGAGCGAGTTTGAGGTGCTTGAATGGCCTGCCTCAACCCAATAGAATACCTTTGGGACAAATTAGAGTGAAGACTGTGAGCAAGGCCTTCTCATCCAACATCATTGTCTGAACCTCACAAATGCACGTCTGGAAGGATGGCCAAACATTCCCATAAACACACTCCTAAACCTTGTGGACAGCCTTTCCAGAAGAGTTGAAGCTGTTATAGCTGCAAAGGGTGGGCCAACTCAATATTGAACCCTATGGACTAAGACTGGGATGCCATTAAAGATCATGTGCGTGTAAATGCAGGTGTCTCAATAATTTGGGAAATATAGTGTATATATACATAAATATATACATATATCTAATTTAAAAAATGTTTATAATTTGTTGATTTGATGCCTTTGCACTAATAGCACTTCATTGTCTTATTAAAACAGTGATCAGACCACAACCACATGAAAAAGCAAGGCATGTCTGCTTTCTCTTTCTGTTAGTGGCTGCGTGTTTTGGGCAGGTCACACAAAGTTAAATGGCTGACAAAGCCTTCCTCTTATTCATCCGCCCAGAGCAGCCCTTTTCTTCAACTGCTGAAAATGCACGCTCTACTTTATTCTGCTCCTTTTCTGCCAATCTTTCCATGGTCCCACAAACTGGCATAGAGAAGTTAGTGGAATTTTTCCATCACATGATGAGTCATTTGTGGGTGGCGGATGTGCAAGAATTCCGTAATACCAGATGTTGAGGAAAAGAAAGCCAAGAACATAAAGAGAGGGCGCATCAAGCAGACAGCAGCAATTGATGTTCCTGCAGATGCAACTTACTGCCAAGTGGGCATTATACATGGGTGCCAGATATTGGAGATTAGCAGGTTGAAGGAGAGGCAGAACAACAGCAAAGGGGGGATTTTGTCCAGTGGCAGCTTGCAGAGGACTGTAGGGAGCAGCTGTCTTATTCCACTGACACTGCCCCACAGGCCAATATTATCCTCAGGGCTGCTCCACAGAGTTCTGCAGTCTTTTATTTTCCATCGCACATCTGCTGCCAACAGCATCATATTTGTCTGTAGCCTTTGCCTGTAGAATATCAATATATACATGCATAAAGAGACTTGCTGCCCAACCATTTTTCAGCTTTTAGCTGTCACACTTTGAATGACAATTGCACAGTCATGCAACACTGTACCCAAATACATTTTATCATAACATTTTAATAATTTTTTCCTCACAAATAACTGCAACTAGCAGTGAACGGGTTAAAACTAGGGGCCAATCAAGGGGTTAAATGTGTACCCTGGTGAGTGATTCTAACTGTAGGGAGAGGGGAATGACTGGGGGAGGTGACCGATCAGTGTCCCTATGTACAAGGGACACATCATCGGTCTCCTCTCCCTTTACACACAGAGACAGAGGTGGCTCTAGGCTTTGTGAGGCCTTAGGCAAAACTTAGACATGAGGCCCCACTCACGCCCATAATGGGAAAAATTATTCAAGCGAGAAAAATGGCTGCAGAAAATGTATGGATCTAGCACACAGGTGATCATCACCACTTCCAGGGCACCCTCCTCACCCATCAGGCATATTCAGCCAATGCGAGAGGGGGGAGAGAGGGGGAGGTGAGAAAGAGAGAGGGGTAATAGAGAGATACAATGACGCCGACATTAGTATAAATCACTGGAAAATTAGGCGGCCTAATTAGAGAGCCGCCTCTGCACAGAGATCCATGGTCCTGCTCAGTCACTGGGCAATCGCGGGTGCCCGGGGGATATCGCGACCTCTGGGCATGCACATTGGGTTCCCAGTAATGCGGAGGGTGCATGCACGCCCCCTAGTGGCTCAGGAAGGCGAGGACATCATATGACATCAGTCCAGAACAAGAGGCTTATCGTCCATCCATCATTTGACGGTGGGCGGTGGTCTAGTGGTTAATAAATAAGTACATTCACTGTCATTCTCGTCATCCAGCATTGTAGATCCACGTTAATTAAAATGTATGATGACCACTGACTCACCAAAAGAAACAATATGCCACCACCAAGACACCTTTAGTCCATTCACTTGCTCCCTTCTGACTGAAAGGTCCAGTGGATGACAACTGTTATACATACATACATACATAGTTACATACAAGGCCATTACAAACATGACAATTTATGGTCAATGATGTCACTGGGACCCATGACATTATTGACCAAATATGGTTGTGTCCATATATTAATAATGATGACACTCAGAAGACCCCAGCATTTGCTCCTTGTTGCAAATGACTCAGCAGTGCCTGCATCTGCCTGTGTCCTTACCAGTCATTGACAGTGTAATTGGCATGTGTAATAGCAGAATTAATACCGCTATGGCGTATGACATTGAGTTCCTGGCACATGGGTAAATGTTCAAGCAATTGTCTGTATGCCAGAACAGCCAAATCATTGGGACAAGGTTCCTTGTAAGGGAGGACAATCTTAGCCCATTGTAATGGTTTGGGCTCGGGTTGATCCAAAGTTATTCCCAACCCTTAACAAAATACACATTTCACTAATAATTACTCCAGCTTATTATACTGATGTGCTTAAAATAAAACTGGTGGCAAGAAGATTATATCATGCAGACAGCAGAGTGAATCACAGAGGTGGGACACACTCACGGCACTCTTTTAGCAGAGTTAAAAGATTTTGCTTACTATAAACAGCGGAGTACCTTGCATGCTAGGTTTGTTATTAGAAAGCAAAAAGCCAAACCTATTGCAAAAAAGGCAAATACATGTGTATTTTTTAAATAATGCAGTTACATGTATAATTATGAAAAACATAAAGCCTCAATTTATATACTGTATTTATAAGGTATACAATTGGCTTCTTGCCAGGTAAAGTGTGACAATAGATAATCATACTTCATACTGCATGCTGATAATCATGCTGCACTCATAACCATGGTCATACTTTGCCAATGCTCCGATATTCAGGTTTTTCACACATCTCTAGCTATGACAGCACAAATATACTGTTAACATTTTGTCAACCAGAATAAAGCTACAAAAAATTGCTAATATTTAAGGTCACTATCAATTGTCTCCTGGTATGGGCAGCATGAATCAAATCTTGAAGGATCTGGGGAAACTAATGGGTTAAATCCCACACAGATACATACTTATATACTGTATATACAGACCTTATGTCAAGTAACACTAAAGTGCTTCTACAACCAAAATGTATATGATAGTATGATGGAATAAAATGTTCTCTATATTTTGCAGGGTGGTGTTTGGTGTTTGACGCTTTACATCTAAAATGCAAACTCAAAAGCAATTATTCACAAACATTTCACATTTCACTGTATTATAGAGTTATATTATAGTGGTAATCAACATCTGCAAAATAACAAAATACAATTATGAAATATAAAATTATATTCCAATACTTGTCAAAAGATTTCACCCAGTCTTGTGATCCAGGCACCCCAGCATAGCAAGATCCAGCACTCTTTGTGACCTGTCTGCTGACTATGCTCTAAGGCCACGTACACACGATCAGACCGGTCCGATGAAACTGGTCTGAAGGATCGTTTTCATCGGGCCACGCTGAAGTGGTCTGATGGTCTGATGTGTGTACACACCATTGGACCAAAAATCCGATCAGACCAGAACGCGGTGATGTAGAACACAATGACATGCTGAAAAAAACGAAGTTTAATGCTTCCAAGCATGCATCGACTTGATTCTGAGCATGCGCGGGTTTTTGGTCCGATGCCTTTGCGTACTAACCATCGAATCTGGTGTCCGTCGGACATATTTTAAAGCAAGTTTTAAAACTTTGGTCCGACGGACAACAGTCCGATGGGCCGTACACACCATCGAATTGGTCTGATGAAACTGGTCTGCAGACCAGTTTTATCGGACCGGTCTGATCGTGTGTACGCGGCCTAATACTGCAATTCAGCTTGAACTGGGACATACTTTGGCATGTCACTAGACAATAAATGATCAGCAGCACTTTTTTTTAGTATGTTCTTTGTGATAGATGTCAACATTGGGCTTTTCAGCAAAGCTTGATTGGCTTGGAGTGTTGCCCCTTCCATCTTCCAGTAAGTGCTTCTGTATATGGGATTACAGAAGGCTAATATCAAGACAGATTTAAGTTCTTCTGCCAGCTTAACATAACAAAAAAAAACAATAATGATTTTACAAATGAATCCATTACTGATTCAGATTGAGGCTTTTTATATCTGCTTGTAGCTCAGCTTTGAAAATGCTTATTTATTACAACCTCTCATCACCCGATAATTCCTATGCTTGTTAAATGTTTATAATTTCATTTCATAATCTTTTAAACTTCTCCGTATTATTTTATTATGCCACAGCAAAACCATGTATTAAAGCCGCGTACACAAGACCATTTTTAATGTCCTAGAAAAAACAAAGGTTTTTTCGACGTGATTCTTGTCAAGTCTCCACACGGTCGTGGAAAAATAAATGCTTGAGCAAAGCGCGGTGAAGTACAACACGTACGACAGCACTATAAAGGGGAAGTTCCATTTAGATGGCACCACCCTTTGGGCTGCTTTTGTGTTAGTAAAAGTTTGGTGAGAGACCATTCGCGCTTTTCAGTCTTCGTGCTTTTCAGTCTGTTACAGTGTGACAAATGTGCTATCTCCATTACAAATGCTAGTTTTACCAGAACGAGTGCTCCCATCTCGACGACGACGTGAAAAACGACAACGTGAAAAATTATGCGAAAAATAATGTCGCGTACACATGACCGTTTTTTGCGATGTTAAATAAAATAAAATAATGTCATTAAAAACGATTGTGTGTAGGCTCCAGAGCATTTTTGTGCAACGTTAAAAATGGGCATACAAAATTTAGAACATGCTCCAAAAAAAATTCACGTTGTCGTTTTTAATGTCGTAAAAAATGGTCGTGTGTAGGCTTTAACGACGTGAAAATAACACGCATGCTCAGAAGCAAGTTATGAGACTGGAGCGCTCGTTCTGGTAAAACTAGCGTTCGTAATGGAGATAGCACAATCATCACGCTGTAACAGATTGAAAAGCACGAAGACTGAAAATCGCGAATCAGCAAAAGAAGCCGCAAGGGTGGCGCTATCCAAATGAAACTTCCATGTGTTGTACGTCACCATGCTTTTTTTTTAACGATAATCGGGTTGAAAAAAATATTGTTTTTTCTAGACCATTAAAAATGGTAGTTTGTACGCGGCATTAGAGCATATTCTAAGTTTTTAATGCCCATTTTTCACATCGAGAAAAATGCTCTGAAGCCCACACACGATTATTTTTATTAACCATTTAAAAAAAATTCACGCCATGAAAAACGGTTGTGTGTACGCGGCATTACTATTACTCATTAACAAAATTAAGTAATATTACTCAAACTGAGTTAGTACTTAAAACCTGAATTATTAAATTTACATTTGCTTGTAGACCCTTCACAGGAAAACCAAAATTCATCCCCTTCATCAAAAATATCTAGAAAAAGGAGTCCTAGGAGGTCAGCAAAGAAGAGATATAGGAAAGTAATATTGCCAGAAGAGGATGAAGAAGATACCTTTTCTGTGAGGACATTTGATGGTCTGCCTAGGCAACTACCATTGCAATGTCACCAGAAACTAGGATAATATACCATAGGTGGTATTTTTATGGGACAAACAGTAATAGCCATTTGTTTATTTATTCTGAAATGCCAGAATGTCCAAGCAATCAGATTACTTGCTATATTAATATCACATCAAATCAAGCATTTTATCTTACAGTGTTGCATACGTCACACAATCACATTACTCAGAACTGTCCATCTTTGTGTATGTCAGCAAAGATTCCAAAGGATTTCTACAACACTTTCACCCCTTGTTTTTAGACAATATTAAGTAATTGCACAATCACTGTTACACTGAGTCCACAATTCATTCTGTTCATAAACCCCACAGTGGTGTTGATTACTAAAGGCAAATACACTTTTTTGTTTGCAAGGGAAGTTGCACTTTGCAAGGGAATTTGCCCAGAGCTTAGTGAATGAGGCTATTCTTTAGCAATTCAACCCCGTTTTTTTTAAAGCCTAATTGAATCAGATAGACAGAGCACAAACGACCTTACATTCATTTTTCTGGTATAGCCACTGTGCATGTCTATATTGGATTGTACAATCTAATAGACACAAAAGTCAGTGTCTATGGTCTATAGTCAGCCACCAGCCACCAGTGCACTCAGTTATGTAACAGACTTGGTCCAACACACCCCATCCTTCGCCGCAAAACAAGCATGTGGGAGGACAATTATGCTGACCTCCATTTTCAAAGTCATACTTTAATTTTCCTGTTGCAGTAATATTTATGTCTAAATATGCAGCTCTGCAGGTCCATTAGCAGATTTATTCTATAGATATAGCAAAGACTAGCAGGAACAGTAATAGCTGCTGTTATTATATTGCCTAAATTAAAATAATATGTCTTTTAAAAATATCTCCATTTTTTGTAAAGACATTTGAGGTGCAAATTCAGTATGGTTGACTGTTTTGCTCCACCCTGTTGATTCTTAGATGTTCACTTTGATCTAGATCCCTATGAGGGAAATGCTCCAGCTTCACGTCCTAATAAAAAATCCCCCAAAAAGGACAAAAAGAATCCAGTATATTCTACACCTATAAAACCAAAGAAGAAGAGGAAGAAGATTATATATGAATATGAAGACGAACCAGAAGGTATTTAGTAAATAGGACATGTTTGGCTGCATACATACTGCACCCAAACTACATAGATCTGAGTCATACATAACCTGACTTAGATCTTTGTGACTGAATTTCACAATTTGTGAATAGTTTCGATTCCAGTCAATATTTTTTTTTCAAAGTTAGCCTGAAGGAAAACCACATTTGAGGCAAAGTATGAGTTATTATAGTCAGTTGTTGGAATATTTACACCAGAATGGACCCGTCACCCTAATATAGATTTTTCTGCAGTAAAACAATTATCGATTCGAACATTCCAGTAATGTGCATGTCTGTAGGTTTTTTTCCTCAGTTATTTTTTATAGACAGCAGTTATTCTGAACTCTGGAAAAATACCTAAATACACAGATAAAGCACATATAAGAGAATTGATTTATCTTCCAACTGATTTTTTTGGTGTCCATCCCTTCTTGAGGTTTGCACATTTGCCAGCTCAGTTATGTAACAGACCTTGTACAACACATCCCACCCTTTTCTGTAAAACAAGTCTGTGGGGGGGGGGGCAATTGTGCTGATCCTGGTAACCCCCTTGTGAGGGTGGGAAGCAGTATTTTCATTAAGATAAAATAATATGTTGAAGAAATTTCAAGAAACAAAATTGTCACAAAGCATGACATGCAAATAGTACAAGATTATGAAGAGATAAAAAGGTGTGAGAGTTTACATGGGATCTAAAGTGATATTATGAAGAAGAAAAGCCAACTTGCACTGTGTACCTCTTCCAATAATCAGTAACCAAGCAGGAAGCGGGAAGAGCAGGAAAACGTAACTCTTTAAATACTGCCTAAATGAAGTTCTCATTTGCTTTTTTTTATATATACAAACTGGGACATAATATGGAGCAAACTATAGCAACTAATCAGGAGTATTTCCCATATTTCTTACTAATTTTACAGCCAGTATCTGCACTTTACTTTTTGGTACATATACGTTTCTACATGTGAAACAGGCAAGCTTTACCTAACCTGTTTTATAATAACTTCTTGCTGTGAAAAATGATCTTTAACAATTTACAATTTGCAGGTACAGCTTATGAAAAATATGTGACATGTCTAAAATAGGCATATATTCTTAAATAATATGCATAATAATTATTATTGTTTTGGTTTATTGTAGACCCCAATGAGAGAGCCTCGTCACGCTCACAATCAAAGAATAAAAAAAACCTTAACGGAAAGTCTCCTAAAAACCCCAAAAAGAAAAAGAGTGATACACTTGTTGAGTCAGAAGAAGAAACTGAAGGTATTACAGATGAATCTATAATAATAATAATTATGAAGATTATTATTATTATTGTTGTCACCAACAATTCTCACTGCAAAGTATAGTGAAGCAAAGAGAAGGGCATGGAAGGCTATAACATGAAAGCTCACAGATAAAAAAAAATACAACATTTGCAAATACGTTGGTAACAACTGTAATTAAATCTATGTCCAAAGATCTTAAATTCTGTAAGTATTAAGCATAGACACCAGGAGTATAGGAGAGGCTAAAGTTGACTGTACAAAGAATAAATACTAATAATTGTTTCGTACATGAGGTAACAAGGGTAATAGTGAGTGCCCATTTATCCAGGACGTAGTAGTGACATGATGGTTGGTATTATTTTTCTGTATTTTAGACCCCAAAGAGAGATCCTCTTCAAGATTAACAGCAAAGGGTAAAATAAATCCTCAAGGAAAGTCCCCCAAAAAGAAAAAGAGTGAGACACTTGTTGAGTCAGAAGAAGAAATTGAAGGTATTACAGTTAAATCTACGATAAAAATAATAATTACAAGGCTAATTATTATTATTATTGTCACCAACAATTCTCACAGCAAAGTGTGGAGAAACAGTGAAAAGGGCATATAAGGATTTAACGTCAAAACTTACAAGTATAAAAATGAAAACACATGCAAATACATTAGTAACAAGCACAGCAAGTAAATTGGCAAGAGTGTTGTTTCTGCTGAGACTCCAGGGAATGATATCTCTTCAGTGGAGTAGTGTTCAGACTGGCAGGCAGCAGGGGAGGTAAGTATTTACTTGCTTCTTTTATAGGAAAACGTTTGCTAGTATTTCTTGTTTATTGACAGTGCAGATTGTCTGCTGTTCATATGCAGCAATCACTGCAGCAGTTCTGTCCACAAGCCTTTGATAAAGCAGAAATGCCCTTCAAGATACAGCTAAATATGTACAGTGTATATTTGGATAAGACTGTCCATACACATACAGTATATGTCAAATGTATGTTCTTATAATAAAAAAAATCCAGCTTAAGTATTGTTAAGATAATGAATAACTTAAAATATTTTCTTTCTTTATTTTAAAGAATCAGAAGACAACGTATCCTCATCTTCATTCTCTTCATCATCTTCTTCATCGAGTGTTAAAGGAAGCAAAAAAACCAAGAAATTATCAAGGAAAAATCAAATGAAAAAGAAACCACAAGATGAGGATGATATACCTGATCCAGACAATCCAGGTACTTTAATAAAATATAAAAGGCTATAGAGGGATTTGCATTTTTAATTTTGAAATGTCAACACAAAGAGATATTTTTCCCCTCACAATTTATATCCACGTTTCCATGTACGCCCAGTAGGTGTTTCATCTCCTCCAATGGTAAATACAGTATGGCACAAGCTTATCTCTAGTTAGTCAGGAAATCAGATCTCTTGTGATGTCATCATTGGTTTTCCAAAGTTACATAGTTACAAAGTTAACCTGAAAAGGGGGCGTGGCCACACAAAAAATTGTATCTACAGTCAGCAATGTGTGATCTTTCTTGCTCCTCTGGTGCCAGCATCTTTTGATCGGCCACAGCAGCATGGTTTGCCCATCGTCATAGGATCTCCTTGGCTGGCTTCCGCCAATCTGCGACGTCACTTTTGGCCACCTGATTTAGTCTCAGAGGCATCCATGTGGCTCCAGCCTCCAGGTATTTCCAGCTCCTTATCCAAATCTTTGCATGAACATCTATAGACTTCTGTAAACCTTGGTGATTGCCGTCACTTTTTATAAAACAAACAGTCTTTATACCTGAGGATTTTGTATATGTCTGTTGTTCAGCGCTATTTTTTCCCCTAATTGTCTATTTTAATCTAATTTGTCTATGAGTTTTGGATAGCAGCTGCCACAGCTCCAGTCATTCTTTTGGTTGTTTGGAATTGTTTCTATATTTTTCATATCCCTGTATGTTGTGTTCTTTAAGATGTACATCCAAGAGTCTTTAAAAAATCTCTATATGCCCCGCTGCCACCATCAATTGTGGAAGAGTTCCACGGCCTTATTGCCCTGACAGTGAAAAACCCTGTTTGCAGTTTAAGGTCATTTCCTCTTAGGCCACGTACACACGATCAGTCCATCTGCAAAAACTGAGATTGAGCTATTTATCCCATCCTCTACATCATTTATGAACAAATTGAATATAATGGGTCCCAAGACAGAACCCTGGAGAACCCCACTTACCACTCCAGACCAGTCTGAGTACACGTTATGTGTCACTACCCTTTGGACACGCCCCTGTTGTTTTTTACCCAAGAATAAACCCTATGGTCCATGTCTGCAGACCTCAGCTTGTAGATTAAGCGCTTATGGAGAACTGTATCAAATGCTTTTGCAAGATCCTGATACTAAATCCACAGGCTTTCCGCTGTCTAGATGGTAGCTCACTTTCTCTTAGAATGTTAGCAGATTGGTCCGGCAAGAATGAAGTCTTCTGTTGTTCTTATATTCCTACACAATTTGTCACAGTCGAAAAACTATATAATTGTTTTTTTGCATTCTGCAGCTGTCTTTATGTTTATGAACAACTTTTCGGAAACCCTCCCCCCTCCGGTGTCACATTTGGCACCTTTCAGGGGGGAGGGGGGAGAAGATACCTGTTCAATACAGGTATTTGCTCCCACTTCTGGGCATAGATAGCTGCATTATCTGCGGCAATCTACACCACGTCCAGCGCCAGTTTGGGCAGCGCGAATTGCGCATGCACAGTAGTGAACCAGGAAGTGAAGCTGCAAGACTTCACTTCCTGATTCCCTTATAGAAGATGGCGGTGGCAGAATCAGAGAGCCGAGGGACAGATAACTGTCCTTATTTTAAAAGTTAGCAGCTGCAGTATTTGTAGCTGCGGACTTAAAAAAAAAATTTGGTGGACCTCCGCTTTAAAGGGGTTGTAAAGGTACAATTTTTTTTCCTTTATAGCTTCCTTTACCATAGTGAAGTCCTCCTTCACTTACCATATTCTTCCATTTTGCTTGTAAATGTCCTCATTTCTTCTGAGAAATCCTCACTTCCTGTTCTTCTGTCTGTAACTCCACATAGTAATGCAAGGCTTTCTCCCTGGTGTGGAGTTTCATGCTCCACCCTTCCTTTGGACGACAGGAGAGTCAGGATGCTCTCTACATTGCAGATAGAGAAATGAGATGTGTGTTAGGGGGTGTCCTGACTCTCCTGTAGTCCATGGGAGGGGGCGAGCACGACACTCCACACCAGGGAGAAAGCCTTGCATTACTGTGTGGAGTTACAGACCGAAGAACAGAAAGTGAGGATTCCTCAGAAGAAGTAAGGACATTTAAAAGCAAAATCAAAGAATGAGTTAAGTGAAGGAGGACGGCACTAAGGTAAAGGAAGCTATTTAAGAAAAAAAAAATTGTACCTTTACAACCCCTTTAAGCTGAAGTCCCATTCAGTCTAATGAATGTAAAAGAAAGTGTCCTGAGGTTGGTGGCAAATCTGACACATAACCTTATACTGCTGCAACAAGGGGTTTAGAAACTAAAAAAAAAAAAAAAAAAATGTTAAACCAGCCCACATATAACCCATCCTGCAGTGTAGATCAGCATATTCCTTTAAAAGCTGTACAAATACCCTGCTAGACCGAAGGCTAGCCTTGAATGTGACATTTAGGTACTGGGCTTTGCATTTTGTGACTATCCAAATGTTAGTGTACCTATGTATTTAGCCGCATGGTGCTCTCCAGGTCCAGAGCTGTGTAACAGTGTCTAGTGTGACCCAGTCTCTGAAGACTCACTGTCTGAGTAGGCCTATTGACTTACTGCACTCCACTGTTCTGGTAATATGTGGAATGGTCTGGTATGTGACCTTTAGTTGCTAAGCCATACTTGCTGAAGACTTGCATTTAGTAATAGGTCTCTGAGTCAGGTGACGCAGGCATGTAGCAGGGTTTTGGTGCAAGTCAACAGAAGCAAGATGTTTAATCATGGTAAGCACATCGTTCCTAAATGGTTGGATGTTTGGACATTGCCAGAAAATATGGAGCATAGTACCTGTCTCATTTTCACATCTCCATGTGTTTGGGACTTGATGGTTTATTTTATGCAGCAAAGCGAGTACCTTGTACAGGTACTCACTTTATAAGGGTAGACACATCTTTGAATCTATCCTGGACTAAGTCTTTCCTGATGTCTCTGGTGGTTGGGGTGCGCAACTTCTTCAATGCAGAAGGTCTTTAGATGAGGTGGAACAACCACATTTTTCCTCTGCTTCTACAGCTTCTACAGCAGTAACCTTGCCCTCAGCCTCTTTTGCTCAGCCCCAAGCATACGAGTACATATCCCCTTTTCCATGTGGAGAATGTCTTTTTTCAATTGTTGGTGTGTATCTTAGCATTTTCAATATTTGGGTTTTCCCCCGTAGCACCACTCTAAATTTTAGCTCTAGCATTTGTATTTAACTTTCTCTTCTGGTGTTCTTTCACCCCATTGTGTTTTTTCCATAATTTATTATGCTTTATAACATTTTAGAATCCCACACTGATGTATGTTAGCCTACCTATCTTTTTCTTTATCTATTTTTTTTCATTATTTGGCCTGCACACCTAAAGGTGCTTGACCCTCTTCAAGCCCCATGTAGTCTTTATTTCCTTCATATACTGTTCCAATGTGGTTATATCCCACCAGGTGGACAAATATGTCTTTATTTCCTACTACAGTAATTTCCTCCAATTTCTTTGCTCCTCTTGGTGGATTGCCTTACATCTTTTTAGTGAAAAGTGCCCTTCAAGGTCACAGGTTGCGTTCCTCTGTATAATTAGGCCTTATGTATGTTTGCTCAAAAAACTGAGACATGAGGGTTGGAGGTTTGGGTTAAATACAGTAGGGGCTGGCTTAACATTTTTTGCTTTGCCAGTGTCCAGACCTCCTGTAGGTTAACAATATTGTCTACATGTCCAAAACGTACTACAGTGTTGTGTCTCCCAATGAATTTCAACAAACAGATTTTAAGTATGAAAATCTTACTTTTTTTTGTCTTGGATAGAGTATGATGTAGTTAGATCCATTCCCAAGTTTATATTGCTGTCTGTGTTCCAACTGGTGAGATTGAGTCCTGTATTTGTCCTGGTGACCTTTGCTACTGAGACAGAAAGTGAAGATACATCCATCATTTTGGATTTGTCACCAGACCAAGAATTACCGGTAACACCTGTTCCTCTCAAAAATAGTTGTATTCTTAATGTGGATGCTAGCCCCAATTATAGAACATTTGGTTTTCTAAAGCAATGTGTAGCATAAACAATTGTAAAATACTTGTAAAATATTTGTTTTAATCTTTTTTTGCTTTATTGGATCTCAGTGCTACTGATCCTCTGCAGCCTGCTTGTTTCTACTTCCTGTCTAGGCTGATTTATGCTAAAACTGTTTGTGTTTACTGTACCAACTGTAATGGTTTACATCTGTAAACTGCATCTTCACAAAAATGTATAATTACAGGGACAAAGAAAAAGCCTAAAGATAAAGATGGTGAACCAAAAAAACCTAAATCTCCAAAGACTAGAGAAGGTGATGATGATCCTGATAAACCCGAAATCCCTCCAAAAGGTATGAAATGCAATATCATCTAAACAAAATTATTGTTCTAGATCAAAGCCTTTGAAAAATTTGTGTGCACCTCTTGAACTACGTCTGCACATTCTCAGGGGGTAGTTTTAATGATGGATGCATGTTTCGCCAGATTCTACACATGCAGAGGTATTTGTGTTGGTTGTCACTAGATTATATCCCTGTTTCATTCTTTTTGTGATTGATCAGAACTGATTAATTTTCATATATATATATATATATATATATATATATATATATATATATATATATATATATATATATATATATATATATATACCATGGTTTGTAGTCTCCATAACTTTCACACAGACTAAAAAATATACACGTTCTGACTGCCCATTTCTTAAGGCCCTAAAATGTCAGGACAGTACAAATACTGAATTACCACTTTTTGAAAAGTAGACAGTGCAAGATATTTAATAAGAGGCATTCTGAGTTGTGATTTGTTTGCCACTATTCTTTGGAAAATGATGAAAGTAAATAAGAAAAAGAATTCCACAAAGTTATCAGTTTAGTTATCATTTTAACAATTTTTTTCTCACACACAACATAGGCATACTTACAATGACACTCCAAAACACATACACGTTGTGCTACTCCTCCTGAGTATGGAAAATGCAGAAAAAAGTGAAAATGTATTTTTTTGCACAAAGTTGTCAATATTAATATAATTCTAGCACTGGTGTGGTGGTGACCAGGAACACTGTTGATGGCATACACTGGTCTTATGACACTGGGACTGGTGTCAAAGTGAACAGGTAAACTGTTTTTGGTTTTACTGGCTGTTGTAACGCTGGCACTGGTGTGGCAGTAATCAGGAACATTGTTTCTGGCTTACACTGGTCTGGTGACACTGGAACTTGTGTGGCAATGATTAGAAACACTGTTTAAGTGGCGGCCCATCCAAAGGGGGCACACGGGTGCCTCCCCCCATACTTAAAAAAAAATAGCCCTTAAAAAAGATTTCTTCCTCTCAGCTGCTTTGCAGGGGATCAATGCTACATACCTTCAGTTAGAAAGCTGTCCCATGCTGGTTTTGTTCTCAGGCTGTGTCTGGATTTTGTAACAGCAGGGACATAAACTATTTACACTGCCTGCCGGGTCCTGAAACTTCTCCTCCTTCCCCCTGTGATTGCCAATGTTATCTCTTGCAAGGAGGAAAGATGGAGGTAAGAAGTTCTCTGCCTGCTTTTCCTTGAGTCCTGAGCTCTGCTGACCTCCACACTGTGCTTTGTGTGACCTATATGCTGCATGTTGTAGTGCTACTGCTAGAAGAAGGTGAGTGGGGGGATGAAGCTGCAGAGAAGTTCAGGATTCAGAAAGGGGAGAATGTGCCAGGAGCCAGCCTTGTACTGCAGGTAGACCCTGGCTACCACTGCAAGTCTGAAGCTAGGGGGCAGTAAATACACCTGGAGGTGGAGGGGAGGAATTGCTGTCAGTGTGTCCTACGACCCCCGAGGTGGGGGGTGCTATCAGTGTGACTTGATCCCTGCTGGGGGGAGAAATTGCCGTCAGTGCGTCCTGCCAAGTCCCGAGGTGGGGGGGTGCTATCAGTGTACCTTGATTCCCGCTGGGGGCTGGAATTGCTGTCAGTGTGTCCTGCAAGCCCCGAGGTGGGGGGTGCTATCAGTGTGCCTCGATCCCCACTGTGGGGGGGGGGCATTTCTGTCAGTGTGTCCTGCGAGCCCCGAACCAGTGTGCTGCGATCCGGGGGTGCTGTTGTCGTGTCCTCTGCCAGTATGACAGTGTGCTGCGAGAAGTAATGCTGCTAAACTATATACCCTTTATGTGATGCTGCTGATCTATATACCCTTTATGTGATACTGCTGATCTATATATCCTTTATATGATGCTGCTGATCTATATACCCTTTATGTGATACTGCTGATCTATATATCCTTTATATGATGCTGCTGATCTATATACCCTTTATGTGATACTGCTGATCTATATATACTTTATATGATGCTGCTGATCTATATACCCTTTATGTGATGCTGCTGATCTATATACCCTTTATGCGATGCTGCTGATCTATATACCCTTAATGTGATGCTGCTGATATATACCCTTTATGTGATGCTGCTGATCTATATACTCTTTATGTAATGCTGTTAATCTATATATCCTTTATGTGATGCTGCTGATCTATATACAGTATCTCTAATGCTGACCTATACACCCTGATCTGTGAAGCTGAGTTGTATAGTCTTGACACTATATGGATGGAAGCAAGTGGAATACAGGGTACGGAGTGGGTTGGTTCTATAAGTGGTGGGGCTTATGAGAAATGGTAAGGGGTCAAAAAGGAAGGGCGGGGTCTGGCGCCCCCCATTCTAAAACTTCACCAGCCGCCACTGCGCTGTCACTGGCATACACTGGTCTGGTGATACTGGGACTGGTGTAGTGGCAATCAGGAACACTTTTGCTGGTTTATATGAATCTGACAACACTGGGGACTTGTGTCAGCAATAAGGAACACTGTTACTGGCTTACATTTGTCTGGTGAAACTGGGAGTAGTGTGGTGGTGTGACTAGAAACACTGTTGAGGGCATACACTGGTCTGGTGAGACTAGGACTGGTGTGTAAGTAATCAGAAAAAACTGTTACTGGCATAAACTTTTCTGGTAACACTGGGACTGGTGTGGCAGCAATTAGGAATACTGTTGATGGCTTACACTGGTCTGATAAAACTGGGACTGGTATGCTGGCAATCTTGAAAACTGCTGATATTGTACACTGGTGTCGTGATACTGAGACTGGTGTGGCGGCAATCTGGAACACTGTTGCTGGCTTACACTGGTCTGGGGACACTGCGACTGGTGCAGCAGTGATCATTAACCCTGTTGCTGGCTGCACAGGTCTGGCAACACTGTTACAAGTGCAGCGGTGATTGGAGATACTGTGACTGGTGTGGCAGTGATTGGGGACACTATGACTGGCTGCACTGGTCTGTTGACGATGCATGGCTGTAACAGGGATCAGAAACATTGACCTGCTGCACTGATGCAGTAATATCTGAGCAGGCAGCCATTATACATGATCACTGCCACAGCAGTACACTATCACCATATTGACACCCAGGGGTGGCCCGTTCATTAAGGGCGCACGGGCGAACCCCCATCCATGCGTCTGGTCACTTGTCAGATGCCGAATGCATGAATTCCAATGGGGGGGGTGTGTTTTTGAAGCACTTATTAAAGCCAAAGGCTTTAACAGGCTTCAAAATAGTGTGGGCTCGGGGCACAGAGAATATGCTCACAGCTCACCCAGGTGTGTTACAATAGCGAATAAATATTCACAATTCTAACACTGATCCTCCTCCCGGCCAATCAGGAAGCGGGTTTAAGACCCATCACCTGATTGGCTGAAAGGATTGGCGATCCTATTAGATGAATAGGAGGAGGGGGGAAGACTCACAGCCACACACTGATGCTCACTGCCTGTTGCCCGATGCCTGCTGCTCAATGCCAGCTGCCCGCTGTCGAATGGGGTAAGTGCTGGACTTAAAGACAGACGGGGTAGGAGGGTGATTCTTTGTCGCCCCCCAAAAAAAGAAAACCACCAGCCGTCACGGGTGCCACCATAATAGTGACACTGGTGACAGTGTGTTAAGAAATGATCACAGTCACTAAAGCAGGTATTGTTACTATGGTGACATTGTACTGCTGTGGCTATTGATTGGCTGCTGCACTGGATTTCAGTGTCATCAGTGCAGCCAGTCAGTTTCTCTGATCACCAAACAGACGAGTTCAATTAAACCATAGTGACATAGCACTGCTCAAGGGGATGTGATCGTTTTTATTTTTTTTGTTACTCTCTGAGTGTTAATTACAGTCCTTATCCATGTAATGGTCTCTTTGAATGGCCCATAGACTGCATTATGTGTGTTTACAAGTGTTATCACTGTGCCCTGATCTTTAATATGTGATCAAAGTGCTCACATCCACAAGCAGTGAATGTTGGAAGCTCCCACCCAGCTGTTTATGTGCAGTAGTTGGATGGGAATTCGTCACAAAAAATAAAATAATGAAAAATGTTGTAGTTTTTCTTTATCTTGTTTCTTTATCTTTATCTTGTTTTGGATCCTAAAACGATTAGCTTTGTTCTGGAACACATTGATTTACATGCTACAATATATGCAGTATGTACACACAGCCTTCGGTTTCAAAAACATTTTTGTTTGATGTTTATAATTGTTCAATATAAACAATATGTATTTTAGGATTTGTATTTCTATCTAATCAATAATAATTAAAAAAAAAAAATATATATGTTTCTATATATAGCATGTGTGTGTGTAAGGCATTATAATTTAAGCGATACGTGTTATTGGCTAACTGAAGTTATAAAGATGCAAGCTTTTGGGATGACTTAGATCCCCTTGTCAGACTGTATATATTTTCTTGCATCTTTAATAACATAAGTTGGTCAATAACATGTACTGTATCACTAATGCCTCGTACACACGATCAAATTTTCCATTGGAAAAACCTTGGATGTTTTTTCCGACGGAATTCCGCTCAAGTTTGGCTTGCATACACACGGTCACACAAAAGTTCCCTGAACTTTTGACCGTCAAGAACACGCGACGTACAACACTGACAAGCCCAGAATTGTTTCCGACCATGCATCAGAATTTTGCACGTCAGAATTGCTACAGACGATTGGAATTTCCAATTGGAATTTTTTCCATCGGAAAATTTGAAAACCAGCTCTCAAATTTTTGTTTGCCGGAAATTCCAACAGGAAAAGTCAGATGGAGCCTACACATGGTCGGAATTTCCAACCAAAAGATCACATCAGACTTTTCTTGTTGACAATTCTGACCGTGTGTACGGGGCATTACAGTACATTAAAATTTAAATAAGTTAACACATTTAAAATAAATATATATATATATACTGTGTTTCCCCCAAAAAAGGCCTGGTTCTTATATTAAATTTGCAACACAAGAGACAGTAGGGCTTATTTTCGGGGTAGGTCTTACCATCCCCCCTTCCCGGCCAGACCGGAATCCCCAGTGTGAACTGAGTTCAAATGCTTGTAAAATCCTATAATCCACTCTATTACAGTAGTATATAAAGTACAATGTGTGTGTTTCTGTAATATAATTTTGACACATACCTTCGTTATAGCGCCGCTCTGCGCCTCTGTGACTCACCAGAGCTCTCTTCCCCGCATTTATATCAGAGAAACACACACATTGTACATTATATACTACTGTAATAGAGTGGGTTATAGGATTTTATAAGCATTTTAAACTAGGGCTTATTTTCTGGGTAGGGCTTATATTGCAGGCCTCCTGAAAATAAATGATAGGTCTTATTTTTGGGGTAGGCCTTACTTTCAAAAAAACACAGTATATATATATATCTGTTTTTTATATCATTAAAGTCATTAAAAATAATTATAAAAAATAAACTGATGAAAACTTCTGTAGTTTTTCTTTATCTTGTTTTGAGTGACAAAACTTTTAGTGTTGTACTGAGAACTAACATACTGAAAATTAATTTCAGAGCCAAATCAGAGAAATCCTAATGATAAAGGTGACAAACCGAAAAAAAACAGAGGCCCAACATCTAAGGAAAGAGATGATGATGCTGAAGGGCCAGACAAAAATCCTAAAGGTGTAAAAATTAAACTTACATTTGTAAACTTACAAATGTAAACTTACAGTTTTAGTTTTAAATACATACATCTTTATATACGTTTGGATACAAACATTGTGAGTTCAAAAAGGGTGCACATTATAAGGATAACGAGGACATGTTTACCCTGAAACATTAAGCAATGTTTGTATTTTCTTTTGTAACATAATGAAATGTGAACAATCTAGTTAACTTTTGTCATAGAAAAAGAAAATGTTTGCATTTATGCAGCAAAGTATTTATGGATAACTCATTAAAGGGTCACTAAAGAAAAAAACTATTTGGGCTGAAATGACTGTTTACAGGGTATAGAGACATAATAGTTAACTGATTCCTTTTAAAAATGATTAAAAATAGATACAAATCAATCATATAATCAACCTACAGTTCTAGTTTCGTTTTTGCTGTTTCCTGTCTCTCTGATGTACAGAGCCAGAGAGCCAATAGAGGGCAGTAATGGTTTGTCTAAAACCCCTCAGCCCAATCTAGTTTCAGTTTACATGCAGTAATCACACCTCCTTGATTAGTGACCACAGAGAGAAAGCTCCCAGCACTGTGGTTATAAGGAAACAGACAACCAGAAAGTGTCCAGAACAGAGCAGGATTACAGCAACATCAAAGCAAAAAGAACAATGAGGACATGTAAACAGCACTGCAGTAAAGTAAAGGAAGCTATTTAGCTAAAAAAAAAATCCTTTAGTGACCCTTTAAATTATAGAACATATTCAAATGCATGCTGTGTGTGGTATGTACTTACAGACCCAAAACATTTTTGCTTAGTGTTGATAATTGTTTAACATAAACAGTACCTGTTTTGCAGCATTTGTGTTTCTGTTTAATCAGATAAATTAGGAAAAAAAACAATTATTTGGCTAACTTGAGCTAACTTAAAGTGATTGCAAACTTTTGTCTTTATTTTCTGTTGCTTTAAATAATAAACATGTTATACTTACCTACTTGGTGCAATGGTTTTGCACAAAGCAAACCCAAATCTCCTCTTCTGGGTTCCGCCACCGTAGCTCATTGCTCCACCTCTCCTGCAAGTGCCCCCAAAGGAAGATGATTCTTATGAGACCACTCGTGCAGGCTCGATCACGTGCCTTGCTACCTGCATCTTTAGACACAGACAGTGTGGCTCGGCTCGCATCCACTCCCTCGCTTTTGGATTTGATTGACAGCAGCAGGAGCAGATTGCTCCCGCTGCTATCAATCTGTCCAGTAAGGAGGGAGAGAGAAGAGGGAGCAGCTTTTTTCAGGTGCAGTGCTGGGTTGAGATCAGGTAGTTATAAGGGGGGATTAACTGCACAGAAGTTTTTTTTACCTTAATGGAGAGAATGCATTAAGTTAAAAATACTTAAAGAGGTTGTAAACTCTCATATTTTTCACCTTAATGCATCCTATGCATTAACCACTTACCTACTGTGCACCTAGACCCCCTTCCTGCCCAGACAAAATATAAGCTTCCCGCACTGCGTCGCTTTAACTGACAATTGCGCGGTCGTGCAACGTGGCTCCCAAACAAAATTGGCGTCCTTTTTTTCCCACAAATAGAGCTTTCTTTTGGTGGTATTTGATCACCTCTGCGGTTTTAATTTTTTGCGCTATAAACAAAAATAGAGCGTCAATTTTTAAAAAAATGCAATATTTTTTCCTTTTTGCTATAATAAATAACCCCAAAAAATATATAAAAAAATTTTTTTTTCCCTCAGTTTAGGCCGATACGTATTCTTCTACATATTTTTGGTAAAAAAAAAATGCAATAAGCGTTTATCGATTGGTTTGCGCAAAATTTATAGCGTTTACAAAATAGGGGATAGTTTATGGCATTTTTTTTTTTTTTTTTTTTTTTACTATTAATGGTGGCGATCTGCGATTTTTTTATTGGGACTGCGACGTTATGGCGGACATTTCGGACACTTTTCTGACATTTTTGGGACCATTTACATTTATACAGTGAAAAATGCTATAAATATGCATTGATTACTGTATAAATGTGACTGGTAGTGAAGGGGTTAACCACTAGGGGGCGGGGAAGGGGTTAAATGTGTGTCCTATGAGTGTTCTAACTGTAGGGGGAGGGGGGGGTGACTGGGGGAGGTGACCAATTGTGTCCCTATGTACAAGGAACCCAATCTGTCACCTCTCTCCCTGACAGGGACGTGCAGCTCTGTGTTTACATACAGCGCTGCACGTCCCAGCTCACTTACAGAGCAATCGCGTGTGCCCGGCGGCGATCGTTGCCGCCGGGCACTCGCACGGGATCCCCGCGGAGCGGCGGGTGCGCGCGCGCGCCGCCGGCGGCGCGCGTGCGCCCGCGGCTTTAAAGGGACATCACGTCATATGACGTGATGTCAGAACAATGGAGTCGTCTGCCCGCCGTCAATTGACGGCGGGCAGATGACAAGTGGTTAAGGTGAAAAAACTTCTGTCACTGACCAGCCCCAAAGCCTCGCATTTTTCTCACCTGAGCCCATTTGTTCCCACGCCGGGGACGTGCACACCCTCTCTGGCCGGACTCCTTATGCTGCTGATGGGAAGAAGCTGGATGCATTGCTTAACCACTTAAGGACCGCCGCATGTACATTTACGTCGGCAGAATGGCACCGACAGGCACATCAACGTATATATACGTTGGTGCCTTGGGGGGGGATCGGGGGTTCGATCGGACCCCCCCCCCCGTACATGCGGCGGTCCGCGCGGCTGCAGGAGCAATCCGACAAGTGGGGGCGGCTATCCGTTTTCATCCGCCCCCTCCGGATCACTCCCACCCAATGCGCGCGCCCGCCCGCCCTGTCACTTCCTCCTCCTGTGTAAACACAGGAAGGAGGAAGCGACGTGATCTCTCCCTCTGCATTTGTTTCAAGCGCCGCTGAGGAGAGATCACCACACACCAAGTAAGTCTGCACCAAACAGCACACTTACACACACACAAACACATTTTACCCCCGCGATCGCCCCCCCCCCCCTGTCACAGTGTCACTGAATGCAGTAATCATACATGTATGATTACTGTATTTAGTGTCAGTGTGACAGACAGTGTGACAGTCAGTCAGTATTAGTGTCAGGGTAGCCCCCCCACCCCCCCCCAATAAAGTTTTAACCCCTTGATCACTGCCCTAGTTAACCCTTTCACTCCCTATTGCCAGCGTCACTAAGCGATCATTTTTCTGATCGCTGTATTAGTGTCGCTGTTCCCGCTAGGTAGCTAATTTTTTTTTAATGCGATTTTTTTTTTACTAAAGACATGTGGCTAAATAAAATTTGGCCTAAATGTTTGACTAAAATTTAGTTTATTGGTTTTTTATTATAACAAAAAGTAAAAAATAATGATTTTTTTTCAAAAATGTCGCTCTATTTTTGTATATAGCGCAAAAAATAAAAATCGCAGAGGCGATCAAATAACACCAAAAGAAACCTCTATTTGTGGGAAAAAAAGGACGCAAATTTTGTTTGGGAGCCACGTCGCACGACCGCGCAATTGTCTGTTAAAGCGACGCAGTGCCGAAACGCAAAAACCCCTTGGGTCATTTGCCAGCGTATTGGTCCGGGTCTTAAGTGGTTAAAAGGAGAAAGTAGGGGTCTGGAGGAGGACCAGAGGAGGGCTGGAGCTCTCCTGCAGCTGCAGGAGAGGTGCGAGGGCCACATGAAATGGCCTGGAGGGCCTGGATTTGGCCCATGGCCTTGTGTTTGACATCTATGTCCTAGGGAGTTTCCCAATGTGGGGGAGGAGCCGCAAAGCACCGTTGGCGGACCCCAGAAAATGAGGATCGAGGCCACTCTGTGCAAAACGAACTGCACAGTGGAGGTAAGTATGATATGTTTTTTTTTTTAACTAGGGTTTATAACCCCTTTAAGGGTTTAGAACCAATTTAAGTTAAGAAAGGTTTTAACTTTTGGGATGACTTAGATCCTTTTGTCAGGTTTTATACATTTCCTTTCATCTTTACTAACGTAAATTAGCCAATAACATGTATAGGTTAGGTGATTGTAAATGCTCACTTTTTTTAATTAAAATAACAAACATAGTATAATTACCTGCTCCGTTCAATGGTTTTGCACTGATCAGCCTCCTCTTCTCGGGTCCCCCACTTATGCTCCTAACTCCTCTCCCCACACCAAGTGTTCCTATAGCAACCCAAATGCTTTTGGGGCACTTGTGCAGGCTCCCTCCCAAGCTCTGCTTTGTTTTTAACCACTTGTCCTCTGCCCACCGTCAAATGACGGCGGGCGGAGGACTTCATTATCCTGACATCACGTCATATGACGTGATGTCCTTTTAAAGCCGTGGGCGGCGCGCGCGCGCGCACCCGCAGCTCTGCTGGGATCCCGTGCGATGGCCCGGCGGCAACGATCGCCGCTGGGCACACGAGATTGCTCAGTAACTGAGCGGGGACGTGGAGCTCTGTATGTAAACACAGAGCTGCACGTCCCTGTCAGGGAGAGAGGAGACAGATTGTGTTCCTTGTACATAGGGACACAATCGGTCACCTCCCCCAGTCACCCCCCCCTCCCCCTACAGTTAGAACACTCATAGGACACACATTTAACCCCTTCCCCGCCCCCTAGTGGTTAACCCCTTCACTGCCAGTCACATTTATACAGTAATCAATGCATATTTATAGCATTGTTCACTGTATAAATGTAAATGGTCCCAAAAATTTCAGAAAAGTGTCCGAAGTGTCCGCCATAACGCCGCAGTCCCAATAAAAAAATCGCAGATCGCCGCCATTAATAGTAAAAAAAATAAAAAAAAATGCCATAAACTATCCCCTTTTTTGTAAACACTATAAATTTTGCGCAAACCAATCGATAAACGCTTATTGCATTTTTTTTTTACCAAAAATATGTAGAAGAAAACGTATCGGCCTAAACTGAGGAAAAAAATATTTTTTAATATATTTTTTGGGTTATTTATTACAGCAAAAAGTAAAAAATATTGCATTTTCTTTAAAATTGACGCTCTATTTTTGTTTATAGCGCAAAAAATAAAAACCGCAGAGGTGATCAAATACCACCAAAAGAAAGCTCTATTTGTGGGAAAAAAAGGACGCCAATTTTGTTTGGGAGCCACGTCGCACGACCGCGCAATTGTCAGTTAAAGCGACGCAGTGCCGGAAGCTTAAATTGTGTCTGGGCAGGAAGGGGGTGTAGGTGCACAGTAGGCAAGTGGTTAATAAAAAAAAAAAATGGTGAAAACTTTTGTAGTTTTTTTGTATCTGGTTTTGAGTGCCAAATTATTAGTTTTGTACTCATATCACTGAAAACTAACATACTGAAAATTAATTTCAGAGCCAAATCAGAGAAATCCTAATGGTAAAGGTGACAAACCAAAAGAACTCAGAGGCCCAACATCGAAGGAAAGAGGAGATGATGCTGAAGGGCGAGACAAAAATTCCAAAGGTGTAAAAATCAAACTTACATTTGTAAACTTACATTTGTTTTTAAGTTTGAACAAATGGTTAAAAGTGCCTGTGTTGAGACGCTGCCAATTCGCTTTGCAGGCGCTTCGGGGTGGCATGGGAGGCCTTTTTCAGGCACTTTATAGGCGCTATTTTTAATGCTAAAACACCTAAAAAATTTCTTCAGTGTGAAAGTGGTCTTAATTGCAAACTTAAAAAACATATACATATATATATGTATATATATATATATATATATATATATATATATATATATATATACACACACTGTAAGTATTGGGACACCTGCCATTACAAAGTCCATAAAGACATGGATGATCGAGTTTGGGGTGGAGGAACTTGGCTGTACTGCACTACTGATATAAAACCTTTGGGATGAATTAGAGCGGAGATTGCGAGCCAGGCTTTCTCATCCACCATCAGTGCCTAACCTCACAAATGTGCTTCTGGAAGAGTGGTCAAACATTCCCATAGAAACACACCTAAACCTTGTGGACAGCCTTCCCAGAAGAGTAGAAGCTTTTATAGCTGTAAAGGGTTTGTCAACTCAATATTAAATCCTAAGGGACTAAGGCCGCGTACACACAATCAAATCTGTCTGCTGGAAACGGTCTGCCAGACCGTCCCAGCAGACAGATTTGATCGTGTGTACGGGCGAGCCGACAGATTTGGCCAGCCGACAGATTTGAAAGCATGCTTTCAAATCTGTCAGCTGGGAACCCGTCCGCCCGACATGTCTGCTGGTTAGTACGCTAACCAGCAGACATGTCTTCTCGCACACGCGTCGAATGGTTTTGACGCATTCGCGGAAGTGTTTTACTTCCTGGTGCGGTGACGTGGCGGCGTCAACGTCACCGCCACGTCAGTGCGCCGTCTGCCGGCGGGGATTTTGGTTTGATCATGTGTACACGATTAAACCAATACGTCCCCAGCAGACAGATTTGTTCAAATCGGTCTGTCCGACCGATTTGAACAAATCTGTCTGCTCGTGTGTATGGGGCCTAAGACTAATGCCATTAAAGTTCATGTGCATGTAAAGGCAGGCATCCAAATACTTTTGACAATATAGTGTACATCAATAGTTATTAAAATTGTTTAATTTAACAAATAAAATACAATTATAAACTTCTGTAGTTTTTCTGATCTTGTTTTGAGTGATAAAACTATTATGCTCACATCACTGGAAACTAACATGCTGAAAATTAATTTCAGAGCCAAATCAGAGAAATCCTAATGATAAAGGTGACAAACCAAAAGAACCCAGAGGCCCAACATCTAAGGAAAGAGGAGATGATGTTGAAGCGCGGGACAAAAATCCCAAAGGTGTAGAAAGTAAACTTTACATTTGTAAACTTACAAATGTAAACTTACATTTGATTTTAAGGTTGAATATTTTTTTATTTAATTCTATTTACATATATTTTTTATATACAATTATATAGACGCATTGTGAGTTCATAAAGGGGGCACTATATAAGGATAGGGGGGGGGGCATGTTTACCCTGAAACATTACAGCAATGTTTGTATTTTCTTAAACTTATATTTTGCATCTGTTTTATTATTGTACATTGAGTAACGTAATACAATCTGAGCTTGAGGCTCCTTTTACATTAGTGCGTCTCAATAGTCAACTTTAAATTCTTTTGACCAAAGTCATATCCAAAGTCGGACCAAAGTAGTGCAGGAACCTTTTCTGAAGTTAGTGTCAGTAGGAATGGCTCTCATAGAAATACATTCAATTTCACATGTCCTGCGACTTGGGGTTTTACAGGTCAGATCCCAAGTCACAGAAGTGTGAAAGGAGCTGTTGTTATAGAAAAAATGTAAATTTAGCATGTATGCAGCAATATATTTATGGATACCTCATTTAATTCGGGAACATACTCATATGCATGCTGTATGTGGTATGTATTTACAGCCTTCAGTTTCAAAAACATTTTTGCTTGTTTATAATTATACTATATAAACCATACAGGTTTTGTTTTTTAGCATTTGTATTTCTTTCTAATTAGATAAATTAGAAAAATATTTATAAATGTTACCCTTTATTGCCTAGTAATTGCAAGCCTCTGTTTTTTGTTTTTTTCTTTGTTTTAAATAATGAACATGGTATACTTTCCTGCTCTGTGAAATGGGGTCCACTTCTGGGGTCTGCTTCTGGGGTCCCCCAATGGAGCTCCTGGTTCCACCTCTTCTGTGAATGCCCCTATAGTAAGATGCTTTCTATAGGAGCAATTGTGAAGGCTTGATCCCAAGCCACACTGTCTGTACCCATAGACACTGAAAGCGTGGCTTGGCCTCGCATCCACTCCCTCGCCACTGGATTTGATTGACAGCAGAACGTTTCTTATTTTATTGAAGAGAATACATTAAGTTAAAAAACTTGAGACTTTAGAACCACATATTTCCTTAAGTTATTAAGGGTACAAGCTTTTGGGATACCTTAGAACCCGTTGACAGGTTTTATAAAAAAATGTTTGCATCTTTACTAATGTACTGTAGGTTAGCCAATAATGTGTATCACTTGAAGGCTGATTGTGAATGCTCACCTGTTTGTGGCTCCTTATCCAAATTAAAATAACTTATTTTATTAAGAGAATACATTACCCACCTGCCAACCCCCTGTACCTTAAGCAACCTTGGGTATATCCTTGAACCCGTTGTAACAGTATAAAAAAATGTTTGCTCTAGAGCTAATTGTAATGTCAGGTTAGCCAATTGTGTGCCCCACTCACTTGGGTGATTTGCTCAGTGGCAAAATTCAACAATACCCTACCTCCTCTGAGCAACAGCACAGAGCAGTCTTCTCGGTCCCACTATACGCTCCACTCTGTGTTGCCATTGCCCGCTTCCACACCCATACCACCAAGCTTGGCCTTGCTCCTGCTTCCTCCTCTCTGGCTGTTAATGACATCGGCAGGAGCCAATTTCTCCCGCTGCTGTCAATAAGGAGGGAGAGAGCCGAGAGAGCACATTGCTGAATCGATATGAGGCTCAGGTAAGTAAAAAGGGGGCGGGGCAGCTGGGGGAAGGGAGCTGCATGCAGCAGTCTGTTTACATTAAAATGGAAGTTCAGGCAAACTCTAACTGTTGCTAAACCCGCTCTATGCCACATGCAGCCGATCCAGTCAAGTCCCAGCATCAGCTGTCAGCAACGGCTTAAGTGGGGAGGCAGGTGCAGGAGAGGCAGCCAACAATGGATGCCCCATAGTAAGTCTATGGCTGACATCACCTCCCAGTCATTTCAAAGCCGTTGTCGGTCCTCTTCTGCACACACAATTTATCACTCGAAACTGGACTGGATCGGCTGCAGAATAAGTAAGTACAGCAATTTTCGCTTTACAGGGTTAGATAAATTAGGTTTAGAAAGTAGCAGAGAGTAGATTTAGAGTTAGTTAGTTTTTGCCTGGAATCTTTAATAATGAAGAGAATGCATTACGGTAAACAACCTTCTGCCTTTAGAACTACTTTAAATTATAAACTTAAAAAAATGTATATAGATATATATTTTTTAATTACATAATAGATTATATATATATATATATATATATATTATATATATATATATATACGGTATATCAATAGTTATCACAATTATTTCATTTATGCGGCTAGAATATCGATAGTATAAAATGATGAAAACTTTTTAGTTTTTCTATATATTGTTAATTGAGAAAAAACTATTAATGTTATGTCATTGCACTGATATACATACTGAAAACTAATTTCAGAGCCAAATCAGAGACTCTCTAATGATAATGGTGCTCAGGATGGACCCAGAGGCCCAACATCTAACTGGAAAAGAGGAATTTGATGTTGAAAATGGATAAAGGTACAGAACCCCGGACAATCTGGAAAGAGTCCCAAGAGGTGTAAAAACTAAGACCCAACATATTGTAAACTTACAAATGTAAACTTCCATTTGTTTTTAAGCTTGAATATATATATATATATATTTTTTTTTTGATATACATATATATGTTTTATATATGTTTTATATACATTTAGATTTAGAAACATTGTGAGTTCATAAAGGGGCACATTATAATGATTTTTTTTTATTATTATTTTTTATTTATTTGTATTTATATTATTGTTATTATTATTATTATTATTTTCTTAAACTTATTTGTAGCATTTGTTTTATTATAGTACATAATATAACAAAATGTGAGCTTTTCCAGTTCACACTGAGGCAACTCGTCAGGCGACTCAGCCGCCTGACAAGTCGCGTCCCATTCTATTCAATAGAACCGTTCTAATAGGAGCAACGCAAGTCGCTCCGACTTAGAAAAAAGGGTCTTGTACGACTTTGGGGGCGACTCGGGGCGACTTGCATTGACTTCTATACAGAAGTAATTTTGCAAGTCGCCTCTGAAGTTGTCTTCAGGACGCCTTGCCGATTCGCCCCCAAAGTCATGCTGTCCCAGTGTGAACCGGCTCTAAGGCTCCTTTTATACTAGTGTGTCTCCAAAGTTGCATGATTTCCAGTGCGACTTTGAAGTGTGACTTTGATGCAACTTTTTGTACGACTTTGATCTGACTTTACATTCTTTGGACCAAGGTTGCATCAAAAGTCAGACAGAAGTATTGCAGGAAATCTTTTTTCTGAATTTGCAGTGATAGTGTCAGTAGGAACGGCTATCATAGAAATTCATTGAATTTCACATGTCCTGCGACTTGGCGACTTGGGATTTTTACAAGTCAGATCCTAAATCACAGAAGTGTAAAAGCTTTATAGTTAACTGTTGTTATAGAAAAGTATTTATGGAGTATTTATGGACAACTCAATTAATTCTGGAAAACTCATATGCATGCTCTATGCGATATTTACTTACAGCCCTTTAAAAAAAAATTGTGCTTAGTGTATATATTTGTTCTATATAAACGGTAGCTTTTTTTTAGCATTTGTATTCCTTTTTATTCAGATAAATTAGATTATTAAAACTATTTTAAGTGTTAACCTTTTATGGCCTAAATTAAAGTGATTGCAAGCCTTTTTGTTTTTCTTTCTTCTATGTTTTAAATAATTAACGTGTTCTACTTACCTGCTCTGTGCAATGGTTTTGCACAGAGCAAACCCAAACCTCCTCTTCTGTGGTCACCCAGCGGAGTCAATATTGCTTAAGGTGTATTTACCTGCTCTGTGAAACAGTTTTGCACAGAGCAGCCTCCTCTTCTTGGGTGACCCACTGATGCTCCTGGCTCCTCTCCCCCACTGAGTACCCCCATAGCAAGCCCCTTGCTCTGGGGGCACTTGTGTGGGCTCACTCCCAAGTTCTGCTCTGCATGTCCATTGACACACATTGGCCCTGTCCCTGCTCACCCCTCCCTGGCTATTATTGACATCAGCAGGGGTGAATGGCTCCCGCTGCTGTCTCTGAGCCAAATAGGAGGAAAAGAGCTGAGAGGGCCACTGCACTCATGCACATCACTGGATCATGATCGGGTCAGGTAAGTATAAGGAGGACACTTACTATAGTCATTAGATAGGTATTACAATAATTAATACAATTATTTAATTAGAAATAAAAAATAGAATAATGAAAACTTCTGTAGAATTATTGTATCTTGTTTTGAGTGCCAAAACTATTAAGCCCCATACACACTATCAGTTTTCCTGCAGGTTTTTCTCTTCAGGTTTACCAAAACCATCTAATATGAGGTCAAACCTTAAGGCCCGTACACACGATCAGACCAGTCCGATGAGACTGGTCCGACAGACCGTTTTCATCGGACCACGCTGAAGTGGTCTGATGGTCTGATGTGTGTACACACCATCAGATCAAAATCCCATCGGACCAGAACGCGGTGACGTAGAACACAAAAACGTGCTGGAAAAACAAAGTTCAATGCTTCCAAGCATGCGTCGACTTGATTCTGAGCATGCGCGGGTTTTTGGTCCGATGCTTTTGTGTACTAACCATCGAACCTGTCCGACAGATTTTAAAGCAAGTTTTAAAACTTTGGTCTGACGGACAACGGTCCGATGGGCCGTACACACCATTGAATTGGTCCGATGAAACTGTTCTTCAGACCAGTTTCATCGGACCGGTCTGATCGTGTGTACGTGGCCTAAGAGTTTCACTTCATATGCAATCAGGCAGGCCCTTGCACTACATGGTTTTGGTAAATCTGAAGAGGAAAACCTGCAGGAAAACTGATAGTGTGTATGGGGCTTTAATGTTATGCTCACATCACTAAAAACTACAATACTGAAAATGAATTTCAGAGCCAAATCAGAAAAATCCTTATGATAAAGGTGACAAACCAAAAGAACCCAGAAGCCCAACATCTAAGGAAATAGGAGATGATGGCGAGGGGCGAGACAAAAATCCCAAAGGTGTGGAGATACAATTTGCTTTTGCGTTTCAAATTTAATATATTTTTATATTTTATAAAGAGGTGCACATTATAAGGATAAAGTTGTTTGTTTAACTTAAAAGATTAAAGACAAGTTTGTATTTTTCTTATAGAACATTGGGTAACAGAATACAATACCTTGAATGTAGTTACTCAGCTTATATAATCCTGAATTGTATGGTTTATGTGAGTTTTATGTTAACTTTTGTTATAAAAAGAAAGTACATTTTATATTTATGCAGCAATATCATATATTTGACTGTACATGTTAGAAACCTAATAGCTGCAATGATTTTTATTATTACCAGATCAAGACGATAAAGATGGAAAACCCAAAAAGCCCAAAGTAAAAAATGGTGATGACCCTGAAGATCCAGATCCACTTCCAAAAGGTATTTCATTCATATGGTTTAAAAAAAAGGTAGAAATCATTTTTAGGGCTTGTGTGTGTAGCCATTTGTTTGCATTAGTGCTTCTTTTCTAACCAATGAAAAAGCAGCTTAAAGCGGCATTAAACCCCAACTAATTAATATATTGCAGGTTACCAATTCTTAGATGTGTTGGCTGCATTATTGTTCTATCTTTCGACTTTTTTCATTCATTTCACTCACGTTTTTCCTTTATTTTCACTCAGTGATCTGGCTAATAATGTACTTCCTGACTTAGTGTGCTTCTACTCTTGATAGAAAAACAAGAAACACCTTTAGAAATTTAGAGACTCTCTTTTGATTGTATTGCTGGCTTTCCCTGAAGTTTGGGTTTAAAGAGACTACACAAACCCGCAGCAGGCTTCCAAACGTAACTGTCATGGTTGAAACCCAGCCCGTTCTGAGAGGAAAAACTCCAACGCATCTAGGTAGCGTTGGAGCTTACCAGTAAGCCTTGCTCCCATCCCCCACACATGCCTTTTAAGATGATAAGCTGCCTCACCAAAAGAGATGGGCTGAACACCCCCCCTGTTCGGTCTGAAGCAGAACTCCCGAACAGGAGAAAAGTTCTAACCCAAACGGTGAACCCCATTGAATTCTATGGGAGCCGAACAGGAAAATTCAAAAGTTCCAGCTTTGAAGGTTTATATGCAAGTAAACTGGTCATAAAAGGGGTATGGGGGGGTCCGGATACTGCCCTGGGGGACATGTATCAATGCAAAAAAAAACATTTTTTTAAACAATCGTTTTTTCAGGTGCAGTGATTTTAACCGCTTAAGCCTTGGCCCATTTTGTAACTAAAGGACCAGGCCCCTTTTTGCGATTTGGCACTGCGTCACTTTAACTGTCAATTACGTGGTCGTGCGACGTGGCTCCCAAACAAAATTGATGTCCTTATTTCCCCACATATAGAGCTTTCTTTTGATGGTATTTGATCACCTCTGTGGTTTTAATTTTTTGCACTATAAACAAAAATAGAACGACAATTTAAAAAATTTTTTTTATATTTTTTACTTTTAGCTATAATAATTATCCCCCAAAAATACATATATATAAAAATATTTTTTCCTCAGTTTAGGTCGATACGTATTCTTCTACATATATTTGGTAAAAAAATCGCAATACGCATTTATTGATTGGTTTGCGCAAAAGTTATAGCGTCTACAAAATAGGGGATAGTTTTATGACATTTTTATTAATATTTTTTTTACTAGTTATGGCAGCAATTAGCAATCGTGATTGCGACATTATGGCGGAAACATCGGACACTTTTGACACTATTTTCGGGCCATTGTCATTTTTACAGCGAACAGTGCTATTAAAATGGTTAGGCTCTCAACCTGCCTGGCGGTATCCCCGAGCGTGACTCGGGGTGTTTTTTTGTGCTAAGAATGGTATCCCCGAGTCACGCTCGGGGTAGCTATGCAGAGCCTGCTGCGCGCGCTGGCTTACCTTGTTCCTGGATCCAGCGATGCATCCACGCTGTGTGAGCGAGCGGGTGCTCGCTCGATTCACACAGTGTCCCCGTGTGCCGTCGATCTCCGTTCCCTGCGACGTTACGACGCACAGGAGCGGAGAACGGCGCCAAATTCAAAAACGTAAACAAACACATTACATACAGTATACTGTAATCTTATAGATTACAGTACTATATGTAAAAAATACACACACCCCTTGTCCTTAGTGATCTGTCCAGTGCCCTGCATGCACTTTTATATAATAAAAAGTGTTCATTCTGCCTGCAAACTGTAGATTGCCCATAGCAACCAAAAGTGTCCCTTTATGTCAAAAATGGTTTTAGATCAGCTAGAAAACAGCGATAATAAATTATAATCACTTGCAGAATTGAGCGATAGCGATTTGTGGGGAAATTCATCATAAAAAAAATAATAACAGCGACAATTCTGCAACTGAGCAAATTTCAGTGTTTTTGAGTTGATTACATTATTGAATATTTTTTATTATAATTACATTATAATTTGTTATAATTATTTATAGTTATTTATTATATAAAAAATTATGATTTTGTTTTTCAAACTTTATCATACCCGGGATGTCTTGTTTGGACAGATTTAAGCGAGTTATTCCTAAGAATTGCAGGCCTACAGTATAAAACACCAAGGGCCAGATACAGAGAGCCAATACGCCTGTCTAACTGGTGTTAGACAGGAGTAATTTCAAATTTTGCGCGCCGTATCACTAGTTTGAATCCTCAAACCATGATACGGTGGTGTTGGGCTTTGATCTGACAGGCTTACGTCTTCGTACGCCTTCGGATCTACGCTGCAATCTTTTTGCGGCCGCTGGGTGGAGTTCGCGTCGTTTTCAGCGTCGGGGTATGCAAATGAGATTTTTCCGGCGATCCACGAAGTTATGAGCGTCGTTCGCAATCGCGTACATCATTTTTTCGCTACGTAAAGTTAAACCAGCTATTAGCTGGTCTAACGTTACGCGGCCCATGTTAAGTATGGCCGTCGTTCCCGCATCGACTTTCAATTTATTTTTTATTTTTTGCGTAAGTCGTCCGGGAATAGGAATGTCCGTAAACGACGCTACTCAAAAAAAAATGACGTAACGACGTGATTTCGCGCAATGCACGGCGGGATATTTCTGAACGGAGCATGCGCAGTTCGATCGCCGCGGGGACGCGCTCAATTTAAATGCCTCACGCCCCCTAATAGCGTAGTTTGATTCCGCCGGGAGAAATACACTACGCCGCCGTACCTTATGGGCCAAAATCTCTCTGAATTCCTCCTAGAGCCAGGTAAAGTACGGCGGCGTAGAATATCTCTGATACTCTGCGGGAATCTAATTCTTTCTGAATCTGGCCCCAAATTTCCATGCAAAAAATTGTACAGCTTTTGGTATATAATTCCAGACAAAATCATACCGCCAGGGAGGTTAAAGGCGATGTACAGGTACGTGCTTGTGCCCAGCCGTGCCCTTCTGCCAACGTATATTGGCGTGAAGGGGTCCTTAAGTGGTTAATGCTGCTTAACCACTTAAGACCTGGACCAATATGCTGCCAAATGACCCAAGGGGTTTTTGCGATTCGGCACTGCGTCGCTTTAACAGACAATTGCGCGGTCGTGCGACGTGGCTCCCAAACAAAATTTGCGTCCTTTTCTTCCCACAAATAGAGCTTTCTTTTGGTGGTATTTGATCGCCTCTGCGATTTTTATTTTTTGCACTATATACAAAAATAGAGCAAAATTTGATAAAAAATCTATATTTTTAACTTTTTGTTATAAGAAAAATCAATAATCTAAATTTTAGTCAAACATTTAGGCCAAAATGTATTTAGCCACATGTCTTTAGTAAAAAAAAATTAGCTACCTAGCGGGAACAGCGACACTAATACAGCGATCAGAAAAATGATCGCTTAGTGATGCTGGCAATAGGGAGTGAAAGGGTTAACTAGGGCGGTGATCAAGGGGTTAAAACTTTATGAGGGGGGGTACGGGGGCTACCCTGGACCTAAAACTAACTGACTGTCACACTGCCTGTCACACTGACACTAAATACAGTAATCATACATGTATGATTACTGCATTCAGTGACACTGTGACAGGGGGAGGGGGGGCGATTGCGGGGGTTAAATGTGTTTATGTGTAGTGTTAGTGCAGTGTAGTGTTAGTGCAGGACTTACTGTGTTGTGATCTCTCCTCAGCGGTGGTTGAAAAAAACGCAGAGGGAGAGATCACATCGCTTCCTCCTTCCTGTGTTTACATAGGAGGAGGAAGTGACAGGGCGGGCGGGCGCGCGCATTGGCTGGGAGCGATCCGGAGGGGGCGGACAAAAACAAATAGCCGCCCCCTCTTGTCAGATCGCTCCTGCAGCCGCGCGGACCGCCGCATGTACGGGGGGGTCCGATCGGACCCCCAAACCCCCCCGAGGCACCAATGTATATATATACGTTGATGTGCCTGTCGGTGGCATTCTGCCGACGTAAATGTACATGCGGCGGTCCTTAAGTGGTTAAAGTGCAACAATTAAAAAATAAAAAAACATTTTTATATTAATAAAGGAATTGTCAAAAACTGTCCCTTTGTTTTTTTACTTGTTGACACTTTTGTGGTTAATGGGTAGGTACCCCATACTCATTCACATGGGGGGTGGGATCTGGGGCCCACTTGTTAAAGGGCGCTTCCAGATTCTAATAAACCTACCTGCAGACCCCCACAACCACAGCCCAACAATATAAAACAACAATACTGGCCAGAAAAGAAACCCAGACAAACTTTGGCGGTGAGTGAAGACATGCTTTCTTTTATTTGTGGTTAGTCAAGGGTTCCCCTTATGCTGGTGGTAGGTGGGAGAGGTTCCCCCTTTCTTTGCTGGTCAGTGGAAGCAAGACAACATTACATTATGAGAGAGGTCACCCCAAACATTTAAGTTCACTGGAAGCAAGAATGCCCCTTACTTTGGTGCTCAGGGTGAAAATGTACCATTTATTGAGGGTCAGAGGGGAAAAATGCCATCTACATTGATAGTCAGTGGTAGGAATATGCCTTCTAAATGGTGGTCAGTGAAAAGATTAACAGACATCTACAAATATTCAGATTGTATTGCTTAGTTGCAATCCAATCTAAAGTCCATTAGATAGCTGTTGTATCTTCCAGGTGTACCTAGATCACACTACTGAATGAACAGAACTATAGTTCCTTTAACAGATAAAACTGTTTTTATATAGTATGTAGTTTAAGTGTGTATGTAGCAATTTGCTTGCAAAAAAAAGCTTGGACCTTGTGATGAAACATAAATACATATAGGTATGAAGTAAAAACTGTTTTCCAAATATATATATATATTATTTTTTCCTAAATAACATAATGAATATAGTTAAGCTTACGGTAAAATGACAACAATGTAAATTTTTTGTTTCTGCTTAAAAATCTTCTTCAATTGACTTTAATGAGATCAAGGAATGTATATTTTAACTATTCCACTGCATTTTTCACCAGAGAGATTGCCAAAATCTCCCAAAGATGAAGATGATAAACCCCAAAAAACAAAGACATCTAAGGTCATCGAAAACACAGAAGAAGAAACAGAACAGGATGAAAGTAAGAACATAATATTCTGTTAAAATGAAAAACTTTCAACTGACAAAATTATGTAAGCCTAAAATGGAAATAAAAGCTAGGCATCCTCTGGGGTTTTCACATGGCAATGCACCTGTGCAGGGCATTTATACTGAACTTTTATAAAGTTTTTTTTTGTGCGTTTTACATGCGTTGCAAATGAACTTTAGGTAACGAGTGTTCATCAGCATTGGTATATGTGGCCAAGTAAACAGCAAGTTCCTTAAGCGCTAAAAGTTGATTACACTATAAAGGTGAATAACCACTGCAGAAGTCTGTAGAAAGCTGTAGGGTATTGAGAGGGGTGCTGCATCCTTCTCAATATCCTACAGTTTTTTACAGACTTCTGCAGTGGTTATTCACCTTTATAGTGCAACAAACTTGTTTTTATTTCAGTCATTGATCTACAGTATATGTACTTTCTGACTTTACCCATAGAGCGCTGCCGTTTTGATATGTGGCCAAGTGCCCATGCAACCTTCTATATGTTGGCAAGACCATTAGGCCATTAAGATGGAGAGTCTTGGAACATATTGGCAATATAGCCCTCAAAAATAATAAACTGATACCATATAACTTGTGAGCATGTATGCAGAAGCAGATGAATTTATAAAAAAGCATTGAGTGAAAAAAAGGGGGGGTGATCTTCAGCGCTGGTCAAAGTGAATATGATGAAATAAACTAGTGGGTGTGCATGGGTGAATGCAGCTCAATCTCAATCTCAAAGTGGAAACAACTCACTGTAAATAATGAATGAAAAGAATATGATGAACGCAGACGAATTAAACTAAATGAGGGGGGGGACAAAACTGGAGAGGGGGAGAGAGGACACCACGGAACACGGGGGGAGAGAGGACAGCACGGAACACGGGGGGAGAGAGGACAGCACGGATCACGGGGGGAGAGAGGACAGCACGGAACACGGGGAGATAGAGGACAGCACGGAACACGGGGGGGAGAGGACAGCACGGAACACGGGAGAAAGACAGCACAGCATGGAGCACAGGGAAAAACAGTATGGAGCACGGGGGGAGAAGGCTTGCAACTCCCCTGCCTGCCCAGGTATCAGCTGAGGCATCGGAGCATTTCCCCCAAGTACAAGTATTATACAGTACATCTGTTATATGTATACAATTTTGAAAATAAATATGTTTTCTTAAGAAATGTATGCCAAAATCTATTCTGCTACATTTCTTTGGTAAAAGTAACCCAAATCAGTGTGTATTTTTTAGTCTGCGTCAAAATTATAAAGTCTAACAGCTATGGAATATATGTTTGAAAATGTATAATTCCCGATGTACTGACTGATCTCATTTCTTGAGGCCCTAAAATTCCAGGACAGTACAACCCCCCCCCCCCCCTATCAAATTACCCTTTCTTTGGAAAGTAGATAGTCCAAGGTATTTATTAGGAGACTCAGTGGGTTTTTAAGGGTAATTTTTTTTTTAATGGCTGACAGAACATATGGTCACCCTGGAGTTGTAAGTTCAATTACAGTACCAATTGGATGTGATTGTAAATACTGTATTTGCTGGCGTATAAGACTACCTTTTACACTTAAAAAAAATGGCCAAAAGGCAGGGGTCGTCTTATACGCCGGGTCAACTGCTCGGATGCCTGCTGGATGTGTGGTAATACTAGATGTAGCTTTGGCTATATACATTATATACCGCTTAGCCAATCCCGGTGAGTGATGTATTCAAATTAATACAGAGCCTGCTCGGGTTGGAGTAACAACCTCCGCCAATCCGAGCAGGCTACATAGAGAAGCCTGCTCGGATTGGCTTTGAGAGTCAGAGAGGTGTGGGCTGATGATGTTACAGCCTCTGCCAATCCAAGCAGGCTTTGTATTCATTAATAGAATACATCACTCGCCGTGATTGGTTCCAGCTCCAGCAAGAAGGAAGAAGAATATGGCTCCAGAAGGAAGAAATATGAAGTGTCGGAAGCCTCGGAAGGGGGGTCGTCTTATACGGTGAGTATAGGCAAAAAATCTTTAAAAAAATGTAAAATTAGGGGGTCGTCTTATACGCCCGGTCGTCTTATACACCGGCAAATACGGTATGTTTCATATATTGCAAACTATATATCACATTTAAAAACATATCTCACAAGGCAGCGCTACATATAAATTGATACTATCAACTTAAAAATGTCCTTTTATATGATGAACTGAATGTGCAATAGCAGAGTTCAAATAACATTTTCAATAGGTGATTAACCAGAAATAACATCCATAGCGTAATTCAATTTTAAAATGCTTTAATTCAACCTAAAAGGGGGTCTTGATTTGGTTATATTAAAGCATTTTAAAATGAATTACACTCAGAATGAGTGCATTAGTGTGAGATCCAACCCCTGTGCTGCAGAGTGAGTGAGGAGAAATCCATTCAGAGGTGACATCCGAGATTGCTGATTGATGCTTGTTTTCCAGCGCTGTCTGGTAAGAGTTTTCAAACAAGGGGTTCTCCATCCCCCGTAGTCTCACGAGTGGAGGTGTTGGTGGTAGATCGCCATGGAGAATGTGCTAAATAAGATTTATAACTTGAAAATTGAAAATGTTATTTGAACTCTGCTATTGCACATACAGTTTATCAGATATAGCACATTTTTAAGTTGATAGTATTAATTTATAGGTAGCACTTCCTTGTGAGATCTGTTTTTAAATGTGATATATAGTTTGCAATATATAAAACATATTTAAAATCACATCCAATTGGTACTGTGATTGAACTTACAACCCCAGGGTGACCATATGTTGCCTTGTGAGATCTATTTTTATATGTATTTGATACCTGCTGTTTAGCAGGTTGAATGGTAGCAGCTTCAGCCTTATTTGGCAAAAATGTTATAATTAATGTGAGGAAGGTGTGTTATATTTCTCCTTAAAGTGGATGTAAACCCTCCACACACCCAGTAATGTGAACAGCCTTAGATGATACACAGGGATGAACCAAATCTACCTACATAGGTTTTACATGTATATCTGCTGTGTTCACATTTATATACTGTTTAGAGAGTTCAAAATGTGTCAGGGGATTTTCTCTTCCTGTTTAACACAGTGTGATGTCTGGGCATATAGCCAAGATAGCTAACATTGCTGATTGGAGGAAAGCCACACACCCCCTCTCATCATAGGCAGAGACTCCCAGAGGTGTTTTGTAACAGGGCATGCTCACTGCTAATCTATTTTAGCAACCTCCCTTGACAGAATATTTAAGCTGCTTTTGTGTAAAGTGTCAGAGAATTTGTCAAGAGTTATCATGCTGATGAAAGAGGAATGGTTCAGGAGAGAGCTAAAGAACTTATCTCATTGAAGAGAGCTAACAAAATACTGCAGATATATGTGCCCAGCTCAAATTTCATGAATCGGGTTTACATCCACTTTAAGTTTCACTGATACCATAAGTGCTTGGATTTGAGAAGGGCTAGTGGTTGTTATTTGTTGCAATTTTATATATCACATTGTACATCTCTTGTAGTATGGACTCAATGGAGGGTTTGATATTTGGTGATGGTTAGTTTTTTTTTATAGTAAATCAGTTATAAAATGCATTATTGAATTGGTTGTGTTTATTGGAATATGTTCCACTAATGCAGCTGTTGCATGGTCAATTAGTAATGTGTTTATTGGAATAAATGTTTGACCAGTGTTCCACTGAATGCAGCTGTATGCTCTCACGAGGTGGTCAATTAGTAATGCATTTTTTAAAACCTTAGGCTTCTCACGCAATGTTTGACCAGTTGTCACCACAATGAGTACATGTCTGATGGTCCGCAGACCAGTTTTAGCAGACATCACGAGGTGGTCGTGTGCATTTTAATCCTTAGCGGACAGGCCACGCACACACGATCGGACACATGTCCGCTGAAACTGGTCCGCAGACCAGTTTTAAACCTGCAGACAGTCGGATCCGATCGTGTGTATGGCCTAGCGGACCAGCAGAACGAAATCCCTTTTTCCAGCGGACAAAAGTTTTAAAACTTGTCCGCTGGAAACCTGTCAGTCGGACATGTACGCCTAACCAGCAGAACGAAATCCCTTTTTCCATTTTACTCCATTTTACTTCCTGGTTTGCGGACGTCGCGGCGTCAACGTCACCGCCACGTCACCGCGATGTCTGTCCGCAGGGATTTTGGTTTGATCGTGTGTACACACCATCAGACCCAAAGATCCCCGGAGACATGTCCGATGAAAACGCGGACCGTTTTCATCGGACATGTCTCCTCGTGTGTACGCAGCCTAAGTCTTACCAGGTACCATCTACAGGAAGAACAGGGAAATAAAAGGCAATGTAAAAATCAGTAGCCCAAAGCAATCTATCAGAAACTGTTGTAATGTTACCTGACTGCAGTCAAATAAATAATCACTTTTCTTTATATTGACTTTTTCGCATCACACATCCTATCCTGTCATGTCCTATTAGGTGGATTAATTTTGCTAGATGTCCCAACAAAGCAATATGCATTACTTTATTGTACCCAAACCAATCTGCTTCTTGAATCATTATCTGGAAAACTCTCATGATGCAGATGAAAGTTTTTTTTTGGGATCCATGTCACTGTAATTTCATCTATAACTGTTGTGTGTGTTAGTTGTGTCATTGGCTTGTTATGCCATCATCCCTAACATCCACTTTAGTCAGTCAATCAGGGGTGAAGTAATTGGACACAACATCCAAAACAAGTGTCTGAGTGTAAGAACAACTGTCAATGTATTTGTTGTGAATAGAAAGAAGTATTTATTAGGAATATATTGATTGTTACTAACATAATTTTTGCCTTTGGCAAGGAATACCAATTCAACAATCAGTATCAGTAGGAAGAGTGGGTGTATACATGTCTGTCTAAATGCTACAGTTCTGTACTCTCTCACATTGGTTAAACTTTGTTTCCCTGCAAAAGTAAAGCATAATGGGCTACTATGCATTGCATAGTAGCCCATTATGTGTCACTTACGTGCAGAAGAAGCCTGCAATGTCTCTGTCTTCCTCGCTAGTAGTGCACGTCCATCTTCACCCCTCTCCTTTCAGGGGCCGCGAACTCCAGCTCTGTGACTGGACGGAGTCACTCCCGCAAATTCGTGCGGGAGGTACCTTTAACGGCATGACCCCGCTCACACCGTTGTATACGGGACGCATGCACATTAGACATCGGTGCTGTCATTTTTGCAAATAGCTCCTAAACCATGTTGATTAAGGAGATATTTGTTGCACCTACAGGTAAGCCTTAGCTAAACCATGTTGATTAAGGAGATATTTGTTGCACCTACAGGTAAGCCTTAATCTAGGCTTACCTGTAGGTATAAGTGGTCTGTAAGGGTTGACATCCACTTTAATGTAGTGTCACTCCATCCGCTAGCAGATGTAACTGTCAGACTGCATCTTAAACTTTAAGAAGAAGTTAGTTTTTTTTTGTTTATTTTTATTTGAATGACCGTTGCATTCTGCATCTCAGACTTGCACGCTAGACCTCACTGTAGTGTCAGTAGTATACTTGTAAAAAACAGCCTGGTGCGTTTCGTGTCTAATGCCTCGTACGTGCTTCCTCTCCAGCCTGACTTGCATACACACGTTCATGCAAAAAAACATGTATAACACATATGACGGGACTATAAAGGGGAAGTTCCCTTCAAATGGTGCCACCCTTTGGGCTGCTTTTGGGTTGCATACTTGATTCTGAGCATGCATGTTTTTTTTCCCCTCGGAAAAGAATACACACGTCCGTTTTTCGTGATGGGAAAAAGACTGACGGGAAACACGACAAGAAAAAAGAGAGCTGGTTTAAATTTTTTGGCTAGCAGTTTTTTCGTCAAGAAACTGCTAGGGAGCATACACAGGACCAATATAAAAAATGATGTGTACAAGGCATGATGCCGCGTACACAAGATCATTTTTTAGCATGAAATAAAACGTTGTTTTTCAACATGAAAAAAAAAAAATGTTTTTCAGTATGTCGAAAAAACGATGTTTTTTTAACTTCATCATTAAAACAACTTTGCCCACATACCATCGTTTTTAAATAATGATCTAGCAAAGCGCTGTGACGTACAACACGTACGACTGCACTATAAAGGGGAAGTTCCAGCCTTTGGGCTGCTTTAGCTGATTCAGTGTTAGTAAAAGACGATTCACGATTTTCTGTCTGTTACAGCATGATGAATGTGCTTACTCCATTATGAACGGCAGTTTTACCAGAATGAGTGCTCCCGTCTCATAACTTGCTTCTGAGCATGCGCGGGTTTTTTACGTTGTTTTAGCCCACACACGATCATTTTTTACAACCCGAAAAACGACATTATTTAAAACATCGTTAAAAAATGCAGCGAATGTTCAATTTTTTTTGTCGTTTTTCAGAACCCGAAAAATTAAGTGAAGCCCACACATGATCATTTTAAATGATGTTTTTGAAAAACAAAGTTTTTTTTCATGCCGAAAAATGATCGTGTGTACGCGGCATAAGACTTACACACTTCTTACCACATGGCAGGTTTATTTGAAATACTGGCAACAAAAGAGGTAGACATTTTGCAATTTGCTGCACTTTTCAGAAGATCATGATTTTTCATTGTATTTTATTGCAAAGGGTTTGCTGTACTAAAAGCACCTCACAATAAAGTGTTGGGTAATTTTGTACATCAAAGAAGAAATACTATTGCCTGTTATGGAAATGTTCTTTTAGTGGCGTCATATTTGATTGACTGCCAAATAAAAATAAATGACTTGTTATGTGAATATGAAAAAGATTTATTGCCACTGTAAAATCTTCATAGATCTTTTAAGGTAGATTGAGGGTTGAGACAATAATTAAGGTAAATGTATTGCCCTTTTGTACAGAAACAGATTCATAAAGTTACAGGGTATGCACAATCACATAAATGTAATATTGTTTATTTTAGATAATGAAGAGAACACAGCCTTTTCTAGCCTAAAAAATACAAGGAAACGTTCACCTGCAAATGCAAACAAGAGACCAAAGAAGCCAAATTCAAGAGAAAATGCAGCTGGTAAAAATAACAGAGATACAACAAACATCCAGAGAACCTTGGTCTACCCATATACTATTATCCTATTGTCATTTTTGTACCTATTTGTAATAGGGCAAACTGATAATATGTAATCGTTATTGGGATCTGTTTGTTTGTATCGCAAATACACATATTACTGCTTTAATATTGAATACTTTAAGAGCTAGATTCATCACAGCTTTATCATATATGTGTGTTTAATTATCAGATGGAAATGGTAATAATTATAGTTTTTTTCTATTATTAATTATTTAATTCTGTTTCTGTTTCAAACAAGATTCACCTCGGAAACCCTTGCCATCTGACAAAAGGAAAAAGAATCCCACTGATAATAAACCAAATAAGAAGAAAAAAGTAAATCCAGAGGACGATGCAGATGATGGTAGGTAAACACCTTTGTCTTTAAAGTAAACTTACATATTTATAGCTTTATCTTAGAGTATATAATTGTAATTGTTGTACCAAATAAAAAAATAAAAAAACATAAGTTTACTGTAAAGGAGTAGAGTCATGCAAATCTTTACCTTATACCCTTGAAGTAAGAACTGCTGGTTTAAAACATTAGAAACTGTACCCCTTCTTGTGTACATCTGTTTAAGGCTTGTTTATTGATAAACAGCAAAATACTTGGGGGGCTGGGGAGGGAAGTCTGCCCTGAGTGCAGCCAAAAGCACCCACATTGTGGTAATATGTCAGGTAGCCTCTTACAGAGTTCAGATACAGCAGTGCAAACGGCGGGATTGATTTACTAAAGGCAAATAGACTAGAAGCTCTACTGACTTCCATCATCTAATGTACCAGCAAAAATTCTGTTTTTTTTTTTTTCCCTTGCATGTGATTGGGTATTTTTTGAAAAGTGAAGCTTTACCACATTTACTAAGCTTTTGAGAAACTGCAGTCTATCTGCATTTAGCAAATTAACCCCTTTTGTATCTTTGCGTATCTCTTTCTGGCTCCTTCGTGGCTCTGATGTGTTATAAGACAAACCTAAAGCTTAAAAGGACTCTGGCTGGATCTCTGGTGAATTGTAAAGAGATATTTTTTGCTGAGGGGAGTTATTTTTACTGGTGGACGTGTGCTGGGATTTTTGGCTGTATACTGTATTGTCTAATTATCTGTTTGTTGTGTGCATATTGTCACAATTGCCAATTTCTTGCCTGCATATAATCAGGGTCACCCATTTGTTGACCGCATATTGTCACAATTGTTGGCTTGTTTTCTCAATATTGTCACAATTGCTTGTTGTTCAAAATGGGGTTGATTTACTAAAACTAGAGCGTGCAAAATCTGGTGCAGCTCTGCATAGAAACCAATCAGCTTCCAGGTTTTTTGTCAAAGCTTAATTGAACAAGTTGAAGTTAGAAGCTGTTTGGCTACCATACACAGCTGCACCATATTTTGAACTCTCTATATTGTCACTATGAGCACTTTGTGGTCCGCATGATGTCAAGATTACAAAATTGATGTCTCCAACTCCAAGTATGTAAATCATTGCTGCCACTTGGGAGGCTGGCTTCATCCTTTCAACTGTGTAAGGCTGCGTACACACGATCGGTCAAAACCGATGAAAACGGACTGAAGAACCGTTTCATCAGTCCAAACCGATCGTGTTTGGGCCCCATTGGTCAGTTATTCTTTTGGTCAAAAAAAGAGAACTTGCTTTAAAATTTGACCGATGGATGCCTGACCGATGGGTCAAAAATGATTGTTAGTATGCAAAAGTATTGGTTAAAATGCCGCGCATGCTCAGAATCAAGTCGACGCATGCTTGGAAGCATTGAACTTCATTTTTTTCAGCACGTCGTTGTGTTAAAACACGTAAACATCACAGCGTTCTAACACGATCGTTTTTTTGAAAATGGTCCTTCGGATAGTTATCATCATATGGACTGATCGTGTGTGCGCGGCCTGACAGGGAATTGTGGCTCCTAAACTCATCCTACTGTAGTAATTATCCCCCCCCCCCAAAAAAACAGGTCCATGATACTGTCTGCTTGATCATAGATTTATTGTCAAAGTAAAGGACACAAACAGTCAGACAGCAAAACAGAAATGGTGCATTTCACATTTAAACATGTTAAGGTTTAATATCCACCTACATGCCACATGATTAGCCACTTAAGGACCAGCTGCCGCAGTTATACTGTGGCAATGTGTCTCGATCCCGCAAATTTTATTTAAGTAGGTGTATGGTGGCTCGTACACAGTGATTTGTGAGTACCCTGGTGGACATAAATTGACATCCCTGATGGGCATGGATTGCCACTTTAGGTGGGCACTTGTGGGCATCCTTGTGGGCACCACTGATGGGTCTGCACTGATAATCAATGTGCTGATTATCAGCAGAGACCCCCCCCCCCCTGTCGGGAAAGTCGCTTAACGGCTCTCCTCTACTTGCTCCCTGTCAATATGCTAAGAAGAAGAAGAAAAGCCAATAACCAGCAATTCCTGCTTACGACGTGATCAGCTGTGATTGTACATAGCTGATCGCATGGTAAAGAGCCTACAGGTTCTTTATCGAGATCAGAGATGCAGTGTGTCGGAGCGACACACCACGCCACTGATCATGTGCGAGCAGCTTATCCTGCTCTGGACGTCATATGCTGTCCAGTCGGGATAATGAAACCATGGCCCGGCCATCATTCTGTTATAAGTCAGGCAGGATCTGGTTACTGGCTATAAAGTAGTTGATTTTCAAACAAATGTACATGTCTAATCAATGACTGAATGATTGTCACTCAAAATCACTTAAAATGTCAATTGTTTTTAAAATTAGATTTTGGGATTAATGTAATTTCCTGAATAAAACACACACCGTTAGAAACTCATTTGTTCGAGAAACATTTTCATCCTGCTCCTTTAAAATTGTTGGCACTGTGGTCAAAAATGGATGTTGATTTAATCACATTAATCAGTTAAAAATTGAACGGAAGCTCTTGAAACCTACAACAATTTAGCAAAATTCTACTAGTATATAGCCAATATATAGCCAGCGTAGCCTGAAAAAAATTGCAACCATCACATTCAAGGACTGGTAAGCTGCAATATATTATATTTAGGTTTTTAAGTTTACATTGATGCAAGATATAAATATACCCATTGGCTCCATGTGGCCTGTCTTACATGGGAGTCCTGGTGTCCAAAGTTACTGTACATCATTATTGATCATTGTCAATAGCATATTCAATTAAATAGACAGACACATATGCACAAATGTAATTGAGGTCCACCATGTAAAGCAACATTTTAAAGTACACGTAAACTTTAACTAAATTCCATTTAATTTGCTAAAGCATACATAAAATACTTTTGCCTTATTCTACCATTTGGTGAATTTCAGAACCACTAACCTTCTTTAGCAATTCTTTGCAGCCAAAACCTCCTTACATGCTAGTGTTATAACCTGATGTTTCTTCTACCAGAATCCCCAAAACCAGGAAAAGGGAAAAACCCAAAAAAGAAACCTTCACCAAAAGATACAGTGAAAAGAAAAAAGAAGGTTGACTCAGAAGAAGAAAGACAAGGTACAGTGACTAAAATGTGCCATTATTCGTGGAAATGTATTTTCTGTGATACAGAGATGTACTAGTAATACTAGGTTCTCTACAACACTAAAAACCCAGTTATGCTGTCCAGCAAGAGACGAGATTGGCTGTACTTAATTACCAATAATATAGCAGGCAAATAGTTTGAATATGTAAATTTCAGGTATGTATTTAGCGGCTCACATTTGAGGAAGAAATATTCAGACTATTTTTGAAAACAAAGCTTACCAGATCATTATTTTGGATAGATACTGGTAGGGTGAGTCACTTCCTAGTTCGTCAAAATTCCTGAACATCCGCAAGGTTGTAAATTCTAGGAATAAAATTTGTAATGTCCTATGACAAAACTGCTTTGTTTTATTAACTGATTAAAGATCCTTGTGTATGAGCCACATCCAAGAAACATAATCTATTTCAGACCTTGAGCATACCTCGTATGAACAGGGTTTCTTCCTAACTGTCACACCAAATCTTCCAGTTTAATCAGCTTGATAGGAGGATAGTATTCTGGTTTTGATCAACAACTAATGTATAAACAACGTCTGAAAACAGTGTTTGCAGGCTTCATTTAAAATATACGGTGGATCTATTTATTAATAATAACAACAACAACAACCTTTTTTTAGAGATGCATTATAAAATACATTTAATAAACACCTTTTTCTAAACAGCTACAATATGATTTGCAAAAGAAACATTGTAATTTTTTTAGATTTTAGGATACTTCTAACATAAAATAATATTTGGAAGACAACAAAAAATCCTTACCTGTCCTCAAAAAAAGATTCAGTGTATACATTTTTTTTTGTATCATAAGTAATAACAAAGCTGTTTCAGAATCATTATTCACAAAGTTGAAGTATAAAGTTTTCTCTGGTCCTTCTACAGTGCCTTTTTTTTTGTTTTGTTTTTCTATAGACCAGTTTATTGAATTTTGTCATTATTTTAGATTTTAGATTTTATTTTAGATAATTGAATAATACAAAAATATATTTTTTAGAACAAACAATGCTTTATTTTTGTCATACTGTCTTGCATTTTTTTATTAATGCAACCTGCAAAAAACTAGTATCACTATGGATAGAAAGTTTATAAAAATTATAAAATTATGATTCTGGTACAAAGCACTGCAAAGTTATTTAAAAAAATAATAAAGCTTTTTTTTTTCTTCCAATTGTGACAATAAAACTATCTAATGAAAAAAACAAATAAAACAAAGAACGTTTAAATAGTATTGTTTTTAAGAACAGAAATAAGCAAAAAAAAAATGATCAGTTATTAGTGTTAACTAACATACTTTATTTTGAAAAAATTTTTTTTTTAGTATTTGTCAGGTTGCTTTAACTGGCCCTCAGCTCAACTATTTGATCTGCAGATTAATGAATCAGAAAATATATAAAAGTAACAGTGTTACTTTGTATCTCTCTATTTTATCTGAACAGTTATTGACAAACACGGAGTCATACAGTCTTTTTTTATTACAGCAAAAGCTGCTAGAGCTTATGTATTGCAGGGCAATATTTTTTTTTATACATTTGTGGGATTGCTGGCAAGTGGAAAGAGAGAGTGGCAGCGGACTTAAAGGACTGAATTGGACATGTGTACTTTGATGACTTTTTATGGGCATGTGTAGCATGCCCAGTGTCCTCAACTTGATATGAGGTATATAAGTGTCTGGTCCTTGAGGGGTAAATGATAGCATATTAAGGCTCATATTAGTAACAGAGGTTTTCACTAGCTAACCCTTGATCTTTCCTGTGCTTCCCAGCCACTCAGCTGCCCTTGTCCAACCCTGAAAAGGCTCCACGTCAGATAGTTCTTGAGCTAACACAGGATTGATAATGAGTTCCAAACATTCATAACAAGAACCCATTTAGTTATTTAGGTTATATTAACATTGACTAGTAAAATATGGTATTGCTTACCACTGAACAAATAAATGTGAACAACAACAAACTGCAAACTGCTCAAAGCTTAAAGAAAAGGTTGGCTGGAGGTTTTTAAAAGTAAGAGCCTCTAGGTGTCAAATTATTATTATTATTATTATTATTATTATACAGGATTTATATAGCGCCAACAGTTTGAGCAGCACTTTACATCAGGGTAGCTAGTTCCATTAATTCTCAAGTGCTCTGAAGACCACCTACATCCACTTTACATTGCATATTTCCGTTCTTTTATTGTTGTATCAATATTTATTGCTAATTATATTGTGTCTGTTTTTATTAGAAACAGTGAGTGAGTTTTCAAGTTCTTCCCAGTCTTCATCATCACATAGTAGAAGCAAATCAGTCCGGAGGAAGACAGGAAAAAACAAAAAAAACCTTAAAGAAAAAAAGAAATTTCCTGGTAAGAAATTTTTTTATTTTTTTACTTTGCCTTAGTACAAAAATACAATGGATTTGTTGGGGAAGATTAACTAAAACTCAAGCACTCAGAATCTGGTGCAGCTGTGCATGGTAGCCAATTAACCTATAACTTAAGCTTGTTCAATAAAGCTGTGACAATAAAACCTGGAAGCTGATTGGTTTCTATTCAGAGCTGCACCAGATTTTGCACTCTCCAGTTTTAATAAATCCCCCCCATTGCTACCAAAACACAAATTCATAACGTGCAAAACATGCACACATTGCTAACAAAGATGTATTAGCTGACTTATAGCATAATAATAACAAAATCAAGTTCAACCTGTACTAAAAGAAAATGTTGCTTTTGTTTTTTTTAAGAAGAAGAAGAACCTGAAAACCCCTTAATGCCACCAAAGAAGAAGCATCCTCTCCCAACTCCTGTTTACACAACTCCAGATGAGGGCTCTGGAGATGGTAGTGGAATGGACTTTTTACAAACAACCATAGTTTCAACAACTAAAAGGCTTAATACAACCACAAGCATGGCAACTACAGTGGGAACAAAAATAACAGAAGGAACATTAAAGCCTTCAATAAACCCACAGACAGAAAGCATTAATGGATCTTCATCAAAAACAACAACCAATATTCCCATTCCTGAGTCAACAGAAAAACAATCTGGAGGAAGTTCAGCCACAACAGTTCTCTACGCTCAAAGTTCAACACACGAGGAGAAAACCAAAGAACCGGACACAACAACGGGTACTACACCTCAACAAAGTAAGAACAACATAAGCATTACTGTAAATGGTATGGATATATCTGTTACTTTATTAACCAGTACTTCAGCAGCAACCTTCAACGAGGAAAGCACAAAGCCTGCACATAACTATGAATCTACTATAGAGCAGCAAGACATGGAAACCAAAGCAAAAAGTACACAGGATTCATTGAATAATCCAGTTAACATGGATATGACCACACCATATCCTGGAACAGAAAATGGAGAGAAGGTAGAAATTGATATAGGAAACACAGTGAAATCAGGAACAAATAGCAAAGTGACAATGGTGACCATAAGCCCATCACACTTTGATACAGATGAAAAACTGAATAAGGAAATGATAACCTACAGTTCTACAACTAAAAAAACAACTGAACAACCACCCGCAAGCACAGATCAAATATTGCTCCCAACTTCTCACCAAAGCAATGGAGTATTTAGTGAATCAATTTTCAAAACTACAACAAATCCATATTTAAATAAGGCATCCTTTGCTACTGGAAGTACTGAAAAGGCGTATTCACTTCATGATGAAGCTGATAATGTGAACAACATTTTTCCAGCAGGCACTGCTGAAGTGGAAACGAATAATGAATCTAAAACCACTGTACCCTTCAGTGATAAGCAGACTGTTTCTATAGATACAACTGGTGTTAGCACTGATTCTGCCAGTACCACACAGCTAGCACAAACTTCTATAATAATGGCAACAGATACAAATTCAAAGGATAGTTACAGTATATCTTTCACAACAGAAGCAAAGCCATTTGGTATAACAAATGAAACCCCTAGGATAGACAAAGCAGTAAGCACTTTGCATACTACACAGGCACCTCTAAAAGATTCAACAAATACACCTAGATCAATGGATACCACTGAAAGGGAAAAAAATCCTCAGTCAACAACAGTGGCAGAGGTCACAACCACTAAAGAGGAACGTTTAGCAACCACAGATGACAACAGAAATCTGTTTAGGATATTAACTACTGCTTTTACAAACCTTCCATATTCTACAACTCCAGGAGAGGACAAATCAGTACCAAATATATTTACAACAGAACAAACTAGTGCAAAAATGGACACAATATATGCAACACTGACAGAGAAACAACATTCAACTCATATAACACTAACAGAACAAACTACAACACTTAGTAGTCCGTCCCTGCAACCCACCAATGAGCAAAGTACACAGCAGCCACCAGACACAACACTTATTAAGGAAAGTAGTTCAAAACCAATCAAAACTGTAGCTTCCACTGAGAAAACAGAAATACCTTACACAGTCACAACCAGCAGTGCACAAAAATCCTCCTCTGCAAGTGAGACATCAACTTTGAGACAGACGCCTGACACTCTGCATATGACAACAGATGACTTACTAATAAAAAAAGAAACTAATACAGAACATTTCGACATTTCATCTGTTACTACCAAAGATAAAATAAAAGTATGGCAGACCACAGATAATTCAAATAAAGTATCTTCTACATCCACTATTCAAGAAAATTTGACAACATTGAAGAAAATTACAGAAAGTAAAAGTGAAAATCCTGTCTCTATTATATCTGTACAAAATACAAGAGAGACCACAGAAGCAACCGACAAAGTCCAGTCTCCAACAACTGCTGAAGGAAAGCTATTGTCAGCAATACCCAGCGATGCCACAGAAAGAAACAACCAAAACACAGTAACACAAATTATTAAAATCAGTACTGATACACCAACTGAAGTGAATAGTGTAATGATTGCTACAGAGAATAATGCAGATTACGTAGCTGTACCAGGAGAAACAGTAAATGAACTTTTGCCTAATTCTACATCTAGTACCACATCCATAGAAAGTACTACAGATAAATTGCAAACAACACTGCAACCAAAAGTGGAAATGACTAAGGTGTTGCCTGTTAATGAAGTTACTGATGTTAAAGAAGCAACTACTAAATTTTCTCAAGCGACGTTGTATACTACGTTGTCTGTTGACCATAAAACAGATTTGTCAACAGGAGAATCAAATGATGTAACAAATGACATAAGCACAGCTGAAATAATTAAAGAACAAACTGATCCAGCAAAGCCCAATGGCATAACAACCCAACAGTCTTCTGAAAAGAAACACACAGTCAGTCAAACAACAATGTACAGGCTAGACCTCCAAACCTCACAAATACAGAGTACAAACTTACCCTTGAATATGACCTCAGATCGTACAACTGGTTTAAAGCCAGTGACCGCTGAAATGCTCACAAATCCTAGTTTAATAACTACCGACATTTCACAAAAATCAGTTTTAACCAGCGAGACTTTCACTTCACAGGTGCCAACAACCTACCATTCTGATATGTCCTCTACCACTGCAATAGACATTCTAAAAGCAAGACATACCACAGAAAATATAAACACAGATCAGTTTCCATCAACTATTCAAGGAAAACTGTTAACATCAAAAGACATTACAGAAAGTGAGATAATTAAGACAGTAACACCTGCTGCTAAAATAAGCACTGAAGTTCCATCAGAAAAAGAATATACAGAACGTGAGATATATAATACAGTAACACCTACTGCTAAAATGACTACGGAAGTACCAGTAGAAAAAGAAGTTACAGAAAATGAGATATATAATACAGTAATGCCTACGACTAAAATGAGCACTGAAGTACCAGTAGAAAAAGAAAAAGTTACCGAAAATGAGATATATAACACAGTAATGCCTACGACTAAAATGAGCACTGAAGTACCAGTAGAAAAAGAAAAAGTTACCGAAAATGATATATATAACACAGTAATGCCTACGACTAAAATGAGCACTGAAGTACCAGTAGAAAAAGTTACAGAAAACGAGATATATAACACAGTAATGCCTACTACTAAAATGAGCTCTGAAGTACCAGCACAAAAAGAAATGACAGAAAATGAGATAAATAACACAGCAATGCCTACTACTAAAATGAGCACTGAAGAACCAGTAGAAAAAAAAGTTACCGAAAATGAGATATATAACACAGCAATGCCTACTACTAAAATGAGCACTGAAGTACCAGTAGAAAAAGAAAAAGTTACAGAAAATGAGATATATAACACAGTAATGCCTACGACTAAAATGAGCACTAAAGTAAACGTAGAAAAAGTTACAGAAAATGAGATATATAACACAGTAATGCCTACTACTAAAATGAGCACTGAAGTACCAGCACAAAAAGAAATGACAGAAAATGAGATATATAACACAGGAATGCCTACTACTAAAATGAGCACTGAAGTACCAGTAGAAAAAGAAAAAGTTACAGAAAATGAGATATATAACACAGTAATGCCTACGACTAAAATGAGCACTGAAGTACCAGTAGAAAAAGTTACAGAAAATGAGATATATAATACAGTAACGCCTAAAACTAAAATGAGCACTGAAGAACCAGTAGAAAAAAAAGTTACCGAAAATGAGATATATAACACAGCAATGCCTACTACTAAAATGAGCACTGAAGTACCAGTAGAAAAAGAAAAAGTTACAGAAAATGAGATATATAACACAGTAATGCCTACAACTAAAATGAGCACTGAAGTACCAGCACAAAAAGAAATGACAGAAAATGAGATATATAACACAGGAATGCCTACTACTAAAATGAGCACTGAAGTACCAGTAGAAAAAGAAAAAGTTACAGAAAATGAGATATATAACACAGTAATGCCTACGACTAAAATGAGCACTGAAGTACCAGTAGAAAAAGTTACAGAAAATGAGAAATATAACACAGGAATGCCTACTACTAAAATGAGCACTGAAGTACCAGTAGAAAAAGAAAAAGTTACAGAAAATGAGATATATAACACAGTAATGCCTACGACTAAAATGAGCACTGAAGTACCAGTAGAAAAAGTTACAGAAAATGAGATATATAACACAGTAATGCCTACTACTAAAATGAGCACTGAAGTACCAGTAGACAAAGACAAAGTTACAGAAAATGAGATATATAATACAGTAACGCCTAAAACTAAAATAAGCACTGAAGTACCGGTAGAAAAGGAAGTTACAGAAAATGAGATATATAATACAGTAACGCCTAAAACTAAAATGAGCACTGAAGTACCAGTAGAAAAGGAAGTTACAGAAAATGTGATATATAACACAGTAATGCCTACGACTAAAATGAGCACTGAAGTACCAATAGAAAAAGACAAAGCTACAGAAAATGAGATATATAACACAGTAATGCCTACTACTAAAATGAGCACTGAAGTACCAGTAGAAAAAGATGAAGTTACTGAAAATGAGATATATAACACAGTAATGCCTACTACTAAAACAAGCACTGAAGTACCAGTAGAAAAGGAAGTTACTGAAAATGAGATATATAACAAAGTAACACCTACTACTAAAATGAGCACTGAAGTAACAGTAGAAAAAGAAGAAGTTACAGAAAATGAGATACATAACAAAGTAATACCAACTACTAAAATGAGCACTGAAGTACCAGTAGAAAGTAGTACAATTTTTGTAGCTAAAGAGACCGCTACACATAATATAGATTCTATAGCTGTTACAAAGGAAACATCAGGTATGACATCTGTAAAGGCTAAAACCGAAAAACAGCAAACAACACTATTACCCAAAGAGTGGAGTACACAGGTCACAGCAGTTAAAGGAGATGATAATGCTAGAAGTGCTACATTGTTTCCAGTCAGTTACTACACTACATTGTCTGATGGTCATAAAAAAAGCTTAGGTACAACAGGGCCAGATAGCAGTATACTAAATACTACTGACACAGCTGATGTAACCAAGGAACTAACTATTCCACCACATAAGAACCCTACACAAAGCATATATATTACTTCAACAGCACCAGACAACTTCCTGGCAACTGCCACAACAAAAAGAGACATTTTGTCCACATACCATGTCGAAATTAATGAGATTGCATCAACAGAAAACCGCCATACACCCAACATAACCACTAAATATGTGTCTTCAGAAAAGCAAACTACAGAGAGAGGAATCACAAATGATTATACAACAACAAGCACTACCTCTTTGCAAACTACAGAAAACCAAGGTACACAACACATCATTATTACTATTGTGAATACAGTTGACTCAGAACCAATAGCAACCAGTACCACAGAATACAAAACAAGTTCTCATACAGTACATACTGATTTACCAGTACCAAACTCAACTAGTATAACAGCAAGATCTAGCCAGCCTGCAAACATAGCAGAAACATTACATACAACAACTAGTGACTCAGTCAGAAGAGAAACAGATTCCACTACAGCTTCCCTCACTACTACAGAGGTACCACATGTTAGGCCTACCACAAAAAACATGAATATAGACAAAGAAAGTGAAGAAAACTTTGCTACAACAATCAGCACTGCTGTACCAGTTATATCTAATAATTTTATGACTGCTAGTGAAAGAGCAAATTCCATAATTTTAACAACAGAGACATTTATGGAGGATTTGTCTAATTTTACATCTAAAACTACATCTCCAAAGGCTACTACAGGTACAGACAAAATAAAATCCACAATTCTGTCTGAAGAATTAAGTGCTTCAGCGTCAACAGTTACTAAAGTTACCACTACAGCCATTACATCAACCAATTACCACACCACATTGTCTGCTGATCATAAAACAAGCATTGGTTTGGTAACAGAAGAGGCAAATACTTTGAAAGATTTAGACATAACTGATATAACCAAAGAAACAGCTACTACTCCAAATTTATCACCTATAGAAACAGAAAAATCCATATTCAATAAAAGCTCTCTGCCTACAGATGATTACATTTCTACTGTCACTATTCCAATATCTGTAATAAGCAAGGCTAGTGTTAGATATCCTGATAATGATAAACAACAAACAACTTATTTTAGTGAGAAAACACAGCTAGAACACACTTCTATAATAATGACAACATATACAAATTCAAAAGATAGTCAAAACACAGCTTTCACAACAGAAGCAAAGGCTAATACATTAACAACTGAAAACCCTCAGATAAGCCAAACAGTAGGGACTTTGCACACAACACAGACACCTCTAAAAGAGTCAACAAATACACCTAGATCAATGGATACCACTGAAAAGGAAAATATTCCTCAGTCAACATCAGTGACAGTGGCCACAGCCATAAAAGACGAACATTTATCAACCACAGATGACAATAGAAATAATGTTGGCATATTAATTAATACTTTCACAAACCTTCCATATTCCACAACTCCAGGAAAGGACAAATCAGTCTCAGATATGTTTACAATAGAACAAAGTAGTGCAAAAATGGAGACAATGTATGCAACACTGAGCGAGAAACAACATTCAAGTCATATAACACTGACAGACCAAACTACAACACTGAGCATGCCATCACTGCAACTCACCAAAGAGCAAGGTACACAACACCCCCCAGACACTACACATATTAAGGAAAGTAGCTCAAAAGCAATTAAAACTGTAGCTTCCACTAAGATAACAGAAATACCTCACCCAGTCACAACCAGCAGTGCACAAAAATCCTCGTCCTCAAGTGAGACATCAACTTTGAGACAGACACCTGACACTCTGCATATGACAACAGATGATTTACTGATAAAACAAGAAACCGATGCAGAACATTTCGATATATCATCTGTCACTACCCTAGAAAAAATAAAAGTATGGCAGACCACAGATGAGCACACTTCTAATGTGGCTATTCCAATATCTGTAATCAGCAAAATCACTATTAGAATTCCTGATAATGATACACAACATGCCACTTCTTTTAATGATCTCATAAGCAGAACCCCAGATACAACATCACACGGACCATCCGTAGCAATGGAAAGTATGACAGCTCAGTCAACACATGATTTAAAGGCTACTGATGCTGATCATAAGAACACTGGCATCACCATGATAGTTGAAAAAGAAACCACTATAGCTACTGAAAATACTAGTGATTCCTTTACTACTGTATTGGATAAAGATCCCATGGCTGACCAGTCATCTGCCATGACAAGAAATCCAGAAATAAATTGCCCAGTGAAAACAGATGGCTACAACCCCTTATCAACCAATCCCAAGAGTGAAGGAGAAAGTGTTACTACATTTACAATAAAGCCAAGCACTGCAGAAGTAGACAAGAAAAGATTTTCTGTGCCTACGACAAACACAATTACACCAGGTTCCCCAGCTTTTAAAATGTTACATACAATTCAGACAACTGTTGAAGCAACAGATGTTTCTAGTCATAACATTTTATCTGTTTTACCTACAATGAGACCAAAAAATATGTCTACAGGAAAGACAGATGCTGGAGATGCCCAAGTAACAAGTGAAAGTATTGAAAGCCCATCATTTCCTACAAAGGGCCACTTACCTAAGATTATTTTTGGCACAGAAACAAGCAGAATGTCTACAACTATAAAAGAGAACGTGAGTGGACAATCCACATTCACAACTCTACAAAACACTGTAAATCCAAAGCATTCACCATATTTTCACACCATGGCTGTAGTAAGTGGAATTACCGACGTAAGTGGCTCCAGTGCACAAGGCTTAGATACAATTAATACTAACCAGCATGCCAATATAAATGTAACAAGCACTCCCCCTTTAATAAAAAGCAGTATCACAAAAAGTAAGCACATGCACGATGTGATAGAAAGTGGAATAAATAATTTACATGAACCTTCTTTTAATTTTACAGTGAGCACATTGAAAACACCCCAGGATCAAAGTACTGCAGATTCCAATGCTAAGCATACAACTCCAAGATTAGAGGGAACTGCAGTTACAACTTCAAGATTAGAGGGAACTGCAGTTACAACTTCAAGATTAGAGGGAACTGCAGTTACAACTCCTGGATTAAAGGGAACTGCAGTTACAACTCCTGGATTAGAGGGAACTGCAGTTACAACTTCAAGATTAGAGGGAATTGCAATTACAACTCCAGGATTAGAGGGAACTGCAGTTACAACTTCAAGATTAGAGGGAAGTGCAGTTACAACTCCAGGATTAGAGGGAACTGCAGTTCAACATAAGAGCACTCCAATGGGCCCAACAAAACACACAGCTGAAAGTGGTTTGACAACTACTTCATCTCATTCTTCTCTTGGAAAAGACAGCGGAACATCTCCAAAGACTCAAACTATGGATCACTCAACAAATAAAATTAATGAATATTCTACCACTGCTCCTTTCAGCACAAGGAATCCAAACGAAAGTAAATCACAAGCTAGCACAAACCCTACTACAAGACATGCTGATGATATTATAACTAAAGACACAGCAGAAACAACAACAACTGGTCAATCTGTTAAACTGACAACTAGACAACCAGACATGGACCAGACTACTAAGCAACCAAGGCAAAGACCTATACCAGATGAAGGTTCAAGTTATGAAACAACAACCAAACAATCGCCAAATGCAAAAACAACATCCATACCTAGGCGTACCACAACAGCACCAAACCAGAAAGATTCCTTTACAACTATGCCTATTAACAAAGATGATATTGAAACAAATAAAACCACCACTCCTCATACAATTCACCCACACCATATTTGTAATTTGCTCAAGGATGAAGCGATCAGTTTAAGAATACCTGAGAGTGACTTGAAGCTTATTACAGAAATATGTGCTGAGATGCAACAACAGTATCCAAATGTAAATATACCATCATTACAAACAAGACAACCAAATATAGATATAAGAAAGATTCCTCCTGAATACCCATTATCTGAAGGGACACCAAATTTTTGGTCTCAACCACCAGGATCAAAACTTATTCAGATCATAGAGGAAATATACAGGAGAATATATACTTCACCAACAACAAATTTAACAGGAATTCCTGGCCAGGACAACCATAGGTCAACAGCATGGCTATTGCTGATAAACAAAATCAAGCGTGCCACTGGTAAGTAGATGGAATCAAAAAAATAAAAATAAAAATAATTGCACTTTTATGATCTTATATACTTACCCTACCTTATTTTTGTACAAAATTACCACAGCTGATTGTTAGTGTTTGGAATAGGACATAGAAAGGATATAAAAAGTAATAGAAGTTCATTGTATAAAGTCATATGAGGTCAGACTGTAAATGATTATTGATTTTGGGACTCATCCAGGACAATAACCACTTCAGCCTCGGACGATTTGGCTGCCCAATGACCGGGCAATTTTATTGCGATTCTGCACTGTGTCGATTTAACTGACAATTGCGCGGTTGTGCGACGCTGCACACAAACAAGATTGACGTCCTTTTTTTCACACAAATAGAGCTTTATTTTGGTGGTATTTCATCATCTCTGTGATTTTTATTTTTTGCGCTATAAATAAAAAAAGAGCGACATATTTGAAAAAAAAAAAAGATATATATATTTAAAAAAAAACACAAATTTTACCCCCAGTTTAAGCCAATATGTATTCTTCTACATATTTTTGGTAAAAAAATCGCAATAAGCATATATTAATTGCTTTGCGCAAAAGTTATAGCGTCTACAAAATAGGGGATAGATTTATGGCATTTTTGTATTATTATTTTTTTATTAGTAATGGCGCCGATCTGCAATTTTTATCATGACTGCGACATTATGGCAGACACATCGGACACTTGTGACGCTATTTTGGGACCATTGACATTTATACAGCGATCAGTGCTATAAAAATGCACTGATTAGTGTAGATGACACAGGCTGGGAAGGGGTTAAACACCAGGGGGTAAGTGTGTCCTAGGGAGTGATTCTAAGGCCTCGTACACACGATGAGATATGTCCGCTCAAACTTGTCCGACGGACAGTTTAGAGCGGACATGTCTGATCGGATTTTGGTCCGATGGCGTGTACACACCATCGGATCAAAATCCCCGCCAGCAGACAGCGTGGTGACGCGGCGGTGACGTTGACGCCGCCACGTCACCGCTACGTCACCGCACCAGGAAGTAAACACTTCCGCGCACATGCGTCGGATCCATTCACAGGATACGACGCATGTGCGGGAAGATATGTCCGCTGGTTTGCCGTACTAACCAGCGGACATATCCGACAGACAGGTTTGTAGCGGACAAATTTCAAAGCATGCTTTGAAATTTGTCCGATGGACAAACCTGTCCGCTAGCCCGTACACACGATCGGATTTGTCTGCTGAAACGGTCCATCGGACCGTTTTCAGCGGACAAATTTGATCGTGTGTACGCGGCCTAACTGTTCTAAATTGCCTGTGGTATTAACCCCTTTTCAGCCACTAGCGGGGGGTTAAAACCGCACCGCTAGCGGCCGAATATTGCTGTAAATACGACGGTATAGCGGAAAGGGGCCTAATAGAAACACAGTTGCACTCACACATGCCCCGCAATATGATCGCATATAGGGAAGGTCAGTAGCATAACAGATCTCTTCACTTAGCTGTCCATGCTCACACAGCACTGAGGTTGATGGCTCCTCCTTACGCGTTACATCAAAGGTCCTTTGAAAAACTTTAGTCACATGTCCAGTGATGTAACATGCAAGGAGGAGCCATCATCCTCAGTGCTGTGTGAGCACAAGTGAGGAGCTCTGTTATGCAACTGACCTTCCTTATATGCAATCATATTTTGGGGCATGTGTAAGTACAACTGTTTCTATTACCCATATGTTGTTCCCAGAAGGCGGCACTGAAATGCAGCACTGATAGGCGGTATTAATTAGCACTGATAGGTCAGCACTGATAGGCAGCATTGATGGGCACTGATAGGTGGTACTGAAAGGCAGCATTGATAAGTATTGGTATGTAGCACTAAAATGCAGCACTGATCGGCGGCCCTGAGAGGCAGCATTTATGCCCCCTTTCTCTCCGGGTATATTCTTGTTATTTATGGACTTTTAAACAGTAAAAGTTAACCACATTGGTTTTGTTTTTGCCTTTTATACTTGTTGCCCATATAACAAATGTGCAATATATGGGCAAAACTTGGCTGAAAATCCAGGCAATGAGCATTTTTTACAAGGAGATATCAGGAATTACAGCCTCCAAACTACAGACTTCTTTTAATGACTCTTGAGATAAAATTTCATCCATATACAGTATGATCTGTGTTGTTTCCAATCTATCTATTGATACATTTAATATAATTTGAGGTCAGTTTAAGACACCTAGAAACTCATCATTAACATGGTCATTGAAAGGTGTGTTTGATCTGCTGTTTATGACCTGCATTTGACCTACTTTTAAGTTGTATCAACCTGTTTCAAATTATTTTTGACCTTTGATTATTGATATCCCAATTGATTTGTATGGAGTGAGGATCAGTTCTGATGGATTTCATATAAGCTTTCAAAATGGCTTGTCATTCTTCTTTGCCTTCTCTTACTAGCATAGTTCTTTTACCACAGAACTCACTAAATTATTTGTACAATATATGTCACACCATTTTCTGTAAACTGTAGACTTTAGTGCATGAACTGCCAGAAAGACAACAGGTGTTGAAATCCTACAACCAACAAGTCTTATATTAACTATGATTTATGAGTCAAAGTCATTTAGATCATACATCTTCTTCATTGTAATACTTGGCTAAGCAACAACTGAACATCATAACTATACTTGCATGTTTTAGGCTTTGAGTTACAGTTACATGTCAATTAGGCCATTTGAACTAATGAGCAGGCTTTCCTAATACTTATTCTTTTCAATTGATATTGCTACATAAATTGTGAATCATCCATGGTATTACTAAAACTATACATGTTTTACCATAGACCCTCAGATGAATTTGTGCGTTGGACCACCAGCGGATGGAATGACTACTCTACAGAATGGATCCATGGTGGTATTTCGAGGTAGGGTGATATTTTTTGTTTGCTTAAGGGTAGACAGGGTGCAGAGTTCTTGGAGCTATGAGTGGAAATAAACCTTTAAAGGGGTTGTAAATGAATTTTTTTCCCTAAATAGCTTCCTTTACCCCAGTGCAGTCCTCCTTCACTTACCTCATCCTTTGATTTTTCTTTTAAATGTCCTTATTTCTTCTGAGAAATGCTCACTTCATGTTCTTCTGTCACCGCATCACCGTAATGCAAGGCTTTCTCCCTGGTGTGCAGAAAGCCTCTTGAGGGGGGAAAGCCTCTTGAGGGGGGAAGGGGCGTGTCAAAACCCCACTAACACACAGCTCCTTTCTCTATCTTGAGGGGGGAGGGGGCGAGCAGGCAAGTCAGGACACACTCTACTTTGCAGATAGAGAAAGGAGCTGTGTGTTAGTGGGGTTCTGACATGCCCCTTCCCCCCTCAAGAGGCTTTCTGCACACCAGGGAGAAAGCCTTGCATTACGGTGATGAGTTACAGACAGAAGAACAGGACGTGAGCATTTCTCAGAAGAAATAAGGACATTTAAAAGCAAAATCGAAGGATGAGGTAAGTAAAGGAGGACTGCACTAAGGAAAAGGAAGCTATTTAGGGAAACATTTTTTTTCCTTTACAACCCCTTTAAGTTATGAAATAGAACCAACATTTAGCTAGTAAACCACTGTTGTATTTTACCCTGCTGGTGGATAATACAAAATAGACAGCAATATGCCCACAGGTATAAAAAAAAAAAAACTATTAATTAAATAATTTTTACCTGTGCTATAATCCAACAGTCCTGGAAATACATTTGGCTACTGTGAAATAAATTAGCAATACACACAGTCACAAACCTTGCACTTTTTTTTTATTTGAATGAAACTGATCATCCATTAAAACACAGTATCTCACATTTTTGTAAATACAATATTTTATTATATATTTTCATGTGACAACACTGAAGAAATGACACTTTGCTACAATGTAAAGTAGTGGGTGTAAATTTGCTGTCCCCTCAAAATAACTTGGCACATAGCCAATAATGTCTAAACCGCTGATAACAAAAGTGAGTACACCCATAAGTGAAAATGTCCAAATTGGGCCCAAAGTGTCAATATTTTGTGTGGCCATCATTATTTTCCAGCACTGCCTTAACCCTCTTGGATATAGAGTTTAATCGTTTCCACTGGACTCCTCTTTCCACTCCTCCATGACGACATCACAGAGCTGGTGGATGTTAGAGACCTTGCGCTCCTCCACCTTCAATTTGAGGATGCCCCACAGATGCTCAATAGGGTTTAGGTCTGGAGACATGCTTGGCTAGTCGATCACCATTAACCTCAACTTATTTAGCAAGGCAGTGGTTGTCTTGGAGATGTGTTTGGGGTCATTATGTTGGAAACCTGCCCTGCGACCCTGTCTCCGAAGGGAGGGGATCATGCTCTGCTTCAGTATGTCACAGTACATTTTGGCATTCATGGTTTCCCTCTTTGAACTGTAGCTCCCATTCAGCCCCAGACCATGACACTCCCACCATCATGCTTGACTATAGACAAGATACACTTGTCTTAGTACTCCTCACCTGGTTGACATCATCTGAACCAAATAAGTTTATCTTGGTCTCATCAGACCACGGGACATGGTTCAAGTATTCTGTGTGCTTAGTCTGCTTGTCTTCAGCAAACTGTTTGCGGACTTTATTGTGCATTATCTTTAGAAGAGGCTTCCTTCTGGGATGACAGCCATGCAGACCAATTTAATGCAGTATGCAACGTATGGTCTGAACACTGACCCCCACCCCTTCAACCTCTGCAGCAATGCTGACAGCATATATGTCTATTTTTCAAAGACAACCTCTGTATATGACGCTGAGCACGTGCACTCAACTACTTTGGTCCACCATAGCGAGGCCTATTCTAAATTAAACCTGTCCTGTTAAATCACTGTTCTTGGCCACCATTCTACAGCTCAGCTTCAGGGTCTTGGCAATTTCTTACAGCCTAGGCCATCCATATGTAGAGCAACAATTCTTTTTTTTTCAGATCCTCAGAGAGTTCTTTGCTATGAGGTGCAATGTTAAACTTCCATTGACCAGTATGAGGGAGTGAGAGCGATTACACCGAATTTAACACACCTGCTCCCCATTCACACCTGAGACTTTGTAACACTAACAAATCACATGGCACCGGGAGGAAAAATGGCTAATTGGGCCCAATTTGAAAATTTTTACTTAAGGGTGTACTCACTTTGGTTGCAAGTGGTTTAGACATTAATGGCTGTGTGTTGAATTATTTTAAGGGGACAGCAAATTTACATTGTATTTATACAAGCTGTACACTCATTACTTTACATTGTAGAAACGTGTAATTTCTTCAGTGTTTTCACATAAAAAGATATAATAACATATTTACAAAAAATTTAAGGGTATACTCACTTTTGTGAGATACTGTAGCTTGTTTTAAGAAGGACATGTTATAATAAATAGAGGAGGATCCACTTCCTATCATTTGTCTTATGAGGTATAACATGATTTGTTACAGAAAATATATTATGTTTAAATTAAAAAAGTTATATTATATAACACACTTTTATTGCAGTAAATGTTATTGTTGGTGGCAAAATTAGAGTGGGAAACCAAAATGTGCAAAAGGGAACATCTGATATTCTACACACCTGTCTTCTTCGGATCATCATAAGAAAATAGGATGCAGACATTCCTTGTTCCTACTTTATTAAAATCATTAAAAAAAAAAAAAAACACACTCATTCCACTGTGCTAGCTCCCAGGGTAATACAGTAAAAACTTTTGGATAGAATTGCACCACTTTCTGCACCAATCATGTGAGCACCCTCTACATAATGATGTCACAATGCTCCAACTCCGCCCAATGTGTTTTGTCCTATCGACTTTGTCACAAGAAAAGAAGCAGGCTTTATTGCTTATGTGACCACAATTCAACTTTTTTGTTCAAATCTAAAATGCCTCCTGCCATAAGAATGTTAATCAACCTTGCAGGAGAGAACTAGACATGTGCATCTGTGGGTGTTTGTAGTTTTCAGACTCACCAATTTTTTTTTATCATATTTAGTTATTGTTAAGTTAACTGACACATACCAAGACTGACAATTTTAGACCAGGTGCCTAAACTTCAAAATCTCAGGAAAGGGTTTTTGAAACCCTGTAGCCACAGTGCCGTCATCCTTTTCCCCAGCTATCCTCAAACTTAACATAAAAACTCTTTAAATATTAAATATTTTCTAGGAGATATTGTTGTACTGAGCATTGTAGAGTAGTTGGTCACATGCCCTCTGTCAAATGTAAAAAAAAGTAATAATGTTTAGGTATAGCTAGCCAATGGCTGAAACCACAGTGCCAAGTGCTGGTCAAATGACTGGTAAAGATCACTTTGAGCTCTATGAAAAGCTCCCTGCTGGACTCCCCAGCTATTAAAGACATGTTTGATTTTCCTTTGATTGCTGAATTAACTATACAGGGTGAAAGCAAAAGAAAAAGTTTAACATGTTGTTTTTGGTGCTCTCTCCTTTACCCTGCTGCTCTAGGCACTGGCATGTGGGTGTCTCATGGATTTATGGCACTAATTATCATCTACAATTAGTCCAACTCCAGTCAAAAAACTTTTTTTTTAAGTCAAGGGGTGTTAGTGCCTCTGTAAGTTTTTATTGCTGTCAGTATTTCCACTGGGGAGATTTACTCAGTGTTTAGGTCCTCCTACCCTGCCTAGTAATGACCAATTCATATCTGGATCCAGAAAACAGTGACACACCTGATACTGTGTAAATGGGCTTTACTGGAAAAGCAAAACTCCCTGTAAAGGAAGCTTAAAGAGGAGTTCCACCCAAATTTGGAACTTCCTCTTGTTCCACTCCTCACCCCCTTACATGCCACATTTGGCATGTAATTTTTTTGGGGGGGAGTGCAGGCTTTAGTAGGAGTGGGACTTCCTGTCCCACTTCCTGTTTCCGCCGAGGGGCTGGTTAGGCGATTAAGCCTTAATCGCCTACACCAGCCCCTCCCTGTAGGCGATCACATGGGACACTGACAGGTCCCATGCGATCGCCTCTCCAATCAGCGGCGAGCTGCGCGCGCATGCGCAGTGGGTGCCCGGCCGTGAAGCCGAAGGCTGTCACAGCTGGGTGCCCACAGTCGGGATGGAGACGCCGGCTGGGGAGGGGGGGAGAGGAGCGGAGCCCCGGTCGGCGCGTCGCTGGAACGCAGGAGCAGGTAAGTGAGTGTTTATTAAAAGCTAGCAGCTACATTTTTTGTAGCTGCTGACTTTTAATAAACACATTTTTTGGCTGGAACACCCCTTTAAGGTAAGCACTTCAAAACTGTAAGTGGTAGAACAGTCTCAACTACATCCACAGAGAATGTCAGACAAACCCTATATTTATTTGCCTTTAAAGCTTTCTCTGGAAAGAGTCCATGGGGAGAGGAGATAAAGAATACACAATTCCTTACCAGAGACCCTTAGCACTCAACTATTGAGTAGCCATACGCACTTGTGGGGCCAAATCTCTGTATAGCCAAAAGCAGGAACAGCTTCATACACCAATCAATATCTGATCAGACAATAAAAAATATAAATAGAGGACCAAACCTCATAGAGTGGTAAAGTAGTAGAAAAGCCTTTTATAAAAATGAGGAGTATAGCCAAAGATCTTTTGGCTATACTTCTCCTATGAATCACAAGAGCGTAGTTAGTTCTGCACCCCTGTGACACATCACAGACACGGTGAAGGCCCTGAAAATATCCCAACCATATGGTTGCAATCCGCCCAAAACCCTTGACCCCAATCTGCCCATTGAGCAATTGAGAGCCTGGGTCATCCACTCCTGCCCCTTCACAGCCCAGCGATCCAGTGAGCACTGGAGTGGCAGAGCAAGGAGCCAAAGGCTAACAGTTACCAGCTTCCAGCAGGCTGAAGACTGAGAGCCGAGCGATTAGCGTTGTGTGATTGCTCACTTTTCAGTCTTAGAAGCAGTGGGTTACAGCTAATCTACAGCTAACTAATAATCTACTACCCCTCTTCCCCCTATTTCTACTAATTTGTTTTAATTCTGTTTTTTACTTTTTTACCTAGAATTATTTTATACATATACTGTATATACTTAATATACTTTTAATATTTCAAAGTGTAACTAAAGTCCAAAGTTTTTTTTTCCATTTTGGACAGAGTGGAGATAAATTAGAACTCCTGTTAGTAATTTATTGCTGCTTGTGCCCCCATTAGAGAGATTCACCCGCTCTATTTGTCCTGTTTACTGTTATCATCAAAACTGAAAGTAAAAGAACATTTTCATTTTTGGATTGTCCCCAGAACATATGCGAAAGCTTCCAATGGGGACACTAGATCGCTTTTATCAACAGTAAAGCTTCATACACAAGGGCCAAAATGTCGGGAGACATTGGCCTGTTTTAAAAAAATGTCCGACATTCGGCCCATGTGTATGCCACCCTGTCCGACAGAAGCCAGAAGTTTGGTCGGCTTCTGAAAGATGAGCATACTGAAAAAACAGAAGCCGACCAACTCCCAATCAGCACTCTCAGCCAATGATGGAGAGCGCTGATCATAGTGTTCTGGCGGGGGGCCACCCCCTTGTCAGAACACAGCTCAGCAGGAGAGAACGCTGTACTTACTGCATAGATAGTACAATGGCTCCATCCAAACCTGACAGTTTTTTTCTGCTGAACCCGTTGGGTTGGACGGAAAAAAAAAAACTTGTTTGCTGCGTACACACGGTCGGAATTTCTGACAACAAATGTTCGATGTGAGCGCTTGGTCGGATATACCGACCGCGTGTAGGCTCCATCGGACATTTGCTGCCGGAATTTCTGACAACAAATGTTTGAGAGCTGGTTCTCAATTTTTCCGATAACAAACGTTTTTGTTGGAAATTCCAATTGTCTGTATGCAATTCCAAAGCACAAAAATCCTATGCATGCTCGGAATCATTGAACTTCAACTCGGCTTGTCGTAGTGTTGTATGTGACCACGTTCTTGACATTCGGAATGTCCGATCGTGGCATAAGTGTGTACCAGGCTTAACACTATTTTATTAGCCTAACACTGATCCCTGTAGTGTTGTCTTGTTTGTCCTAAAAAAGACAATACATGTACTCTGTTATCTTAGATACCGTACTTATCGGCGTATAACACGCACAGGCGTATAACACGCACCATAACTTAAGGAGGGAAGTTTAAGGAAAAATACTTTCCACAGCCCCCTGCATATAACAGGAAGGCACAGTTTACCCTCTATTTTCAGGGTAAAAAAAAGTGAGTGTTATACGCCAATAAATACAGTAATCACAAAACTACCACAAAACAAACAGGCTCATAGCAGTAAAGTAAAAACTGCTGGGGTCCATAAAGGGCGGTAGGGGAAATTAAGTGATTAAAATGAAATACTGAAGCGCATTATGGTAACACAAATACTTTGGGTTTTTACAGGTCATTACTTTTGGACACTTAATCAAGGTGGAGCAACAGAAATGCCTCGTAAAATTAGTGAAGTATGGGGAATTCCATCTCCAATTGACACAGTATTTACAAGATGTAATTGTGGTGGCAAGACATTCTTTTTTAAGGTATAAAATCATATTGTACAAATGTAATTAGTATTTTAATTACAATTATTATCTCATTGAAATATACTGTATGCCACTTAAATGTCTACGAATTGGCCATTAAATAATCATATTTTGGTTGCAGTAGGCTAAATGTACTATAGACATAATAGTGTATGTGATATTCACAATATTAGTTGATTCTTTTTTCAGCGCTCAATGCTAAACAACTGAATTCAACCTAATAGATGTATTATCTTGCTCATGTTCTTTAACACTTGAAAAAAAAAAAATCAGGTAATATGCAGAATTGATCTCTATTTGCATTGAGAAGGGTAGTTCTATTTTCTAGATTGTACCTCTCATTCCAATCATCATTGTATTTACATGTGTATGTATGGAGGTTAAAAGCAGCCTTTATAGTTTGTACCAGCCAATATGTGTATGCAACCAGTGTATGCTTACCAATTTCAATGAAAAAAAATATTCCCTCCATTCAAAATAATTGAGCACATATTAGGGGGGCATGCTTACCCCCTAGGCATAAATTGCCCCTCCTCCCAGTTCAAATCTCCCCCTGCTGAAATACCCTCTCCTAGCACAAATCCTCTGCCCCAGACCCCAGCATTTCCTCTCCTAGCACAATTATCCCTCCCCTTCCAAATCCCCTCCTCCCAGCACAAATTCTTTCCCCCAAACCCCAGCATTTCTCCTCCTAGCACAATCACCCCTCCCCTCCCAAATCCCCTCCTCCCAGCACAAATTCTCCTTCCTTCATTCCCCTCCAACACAAATCTCCCCAAAAAAAATCATACCCCCTGTTATCCCCAAATACCCCCTGTTATCCCTCTCAGCACATTTACCCCCTCAACCCCCCTCCCCCCAACAACACATTTCACTCCCAAACCCTCTCCAAGCACTAACCTGGTTTTCCCTCCACCTCCTAGCACAAACACTCCTATCCCTAGCACAAATGTATGTTTGTTATTCTGCTGCCCCCCAATTGTGCACAGAGTTCAATTCCCCCTCTCTCCAATACACAGACCTTGGTTTCAGCATGGCAGATGGCTATAGGATATCCTTCTTTCCAGGCTACTCTTCATCTTGATATATCAGAGTTGAAGAAACTAAGGGAAGATGACATATTTGACAGACAGTCAGAGAAGAGAGATACAGCAGCTTCAGGCATATCAGATCACGGCTGAGGGACAGCACATCTGTCAGATTGGGATGCCTATGCTTATCCACCTCCTACCCATATTCTTTGCTGGGAGAAGATGTTGGCGAGTAATAAAACCATGCACAGTCCCGGTTTGCCTTTCGAGTCCAGGAGCACTGCAGAAGTAGAAGGGAGGAGCTGGAGGGGAGAGAGACCACAGCCTTCACCTCTTCTCAGCTATCCCCCCACTCTCCATATTTAGCTTGTTTCTTCCAGGGCCATGCTGACAGAAGTAGGGATACCGCCATCCCACCTCACATGATTCTATAACGCCCAGGGCAGTTGCCCCTCCCCATCCAAACCCTCCCTGTCCTAACCCTGCCTGGAAGAGCTTCTCTTATGATGTATTTATTTACAAAAGGATACAACTTTTTGCAGTACATTTTTTCATGAAAGAGAGATGTGCTGAAGTGGCAAAATGGTAAGTATCCTCTCAATTTTTTAACCAGGTCATTAATTTGCAAAAAACTAAAATGTATTCATTTTCCCCAGCAGTAGAAATAAAGAACGTCCTACAGTCAGTCAGTATATGTTGGGGGTAGAAGATATATCGTTGTGTTTAACATTTTTTGCAAGCTGCAAGAAAATAATACAAATACTTTTATTCAAAGGGTCCACGCTACTGGCGCTTTACTAATGATGCTATGGACAAAGGATACCCTAAAGAAATTATCAAAGGGTTTGGAGGACTTGGGGGTAAAGTAACCGCTGTACTTTCAGTGGCTGGAATTAAAACAAGACCAGAGTCTGTCTATTTCTTTAAACCAGGTAAACAATAAAAAAATGCATGGCTGTATTGTTCACATAGTTTGATCCTCATATATCAGTTTAATCAGTATCCCAGTTAATATTACTTAACTGAATTATAGCTTGCTTTGACCTGTCATGCACTGCTGAGGTTTGTCCTTGGTGATTTCCCTGATTATGATTGGGCTCCTGTATTTTCCAAACTTCACCAGGGCAAATTAATGAAATACAAAGCTAAACAAATATACATAGCAGCACTTTCCCTGGAAATTACAGAAGGTAAATAAATAATGTATGCACTTCAAAAGCTAATAATGAGCAGGGTCAAACGTTGCCTTCACAACAGCTTTAACCTTGGAGTGCTGTCATATGACTACTGACGTATGTGTCATGAATAAGATGGAAATATACTTTGCACTCTGCTTTTTAAAATTTTCCATAAAGGTTGTACCTACTGTATGTGCTGGGAAATCATCAGACATAGACATGGATAACTATTAGGCCCATTTCACACTGGGCACGGGAGGTGCGGTGGCAGTATAGCCGCTCGATTGTTAGCGCCGCTATACCGTCGTATTTACCGCGATATTCGGCTACTAGTGGTGCGGTTTAACCCCCCGCTAGCATGCAAAAAAGGGTAAAAACCGCCCGCAATGCACCTCTGCAGAGGCGCATTGCCGGCAGTATTACCACAGTTTTCCATTTATTTCAATGGGAAGGAGCGGTGTAGAAGCGGTAAACACCCCGCTCCTATATTGCTCCAAAGATGCAGTTGTTGTTTTGATTTAACTGCATCAAAGAAAATTAATCATGAGAGAAACATTGAGGCCTCCATTGTTGACCTTTAGTTGCCTGGCTGCCATGCTCTTTGTTCAATACAGTACCTTACATCTAACAATTATACAGATTAGGCATGCTGAGTTATCTGATGCAGGCAATGACCCTCCCCCCCCCCCCACACACACATTTTTACAATATTTACCCACACCAATTGTGCATTCTATGTTACATTGCTTTTAATTATTTTGAGTATAATTTTGAAATAACTGTTTTATAGGTGGAAATGTTCAAAAATACACATTCCGTCAAGAACAGACCAAACGGTGCACCAAAAAGAAACAGCCTAGTGTAAATTATCCTATATACTCCCAGAGGGTTCAGACTGTGAAGTTCCGCTTTCCACGAGACATTGTGAGACATCGCATAGAGATACGCCGTACTTTCACTAATATACCACAACCTTTAGGTAATTGCCACTATGAAGCTATATGCATTAATATTATAGCATGTAAGATGCTTTATAATTAGAAATATGATTCTGTAGCTAATAATTTATTAGTAACTTCCACACACAAATAAGAGAATTTAAGTTGCTTTTACTGAAATGATACACTTTTTTAAAACTCAATAAGAAGTGACGTTTCAGAAGTGTTTACAGATTTACCATTTTCCATCCACCTGCCCACTGTGGTCTTTTAACCGGGTTATAAGGTAGGTAGGCAGAATGGACATCCAGATTACTTGACCACTGTGGTTGGCTGTCACAGTGGCCACATGATCGTGAGCCGATCCCGTCACCTCCTGATCATAAGTAGAGATAGTTCAGTTACTGTCTTGGAACTTGCAATGAGCCACCAAGGATGTATGTTTGCAGCATGTGAGTGCTTAGGCCCACCCTCCTTGCCCCGTTATATGAGTGTTATGTACTATTCAAGAGATCAAAATGCCTATAAACATTGGATGATTGTAATTTGAGCATATGTTCAGGAGCTTGTGCAAGCTTGTCCAGACTCACTGTACCAACTAATCTTGAGGTAAACTCAGTTTGATAGTACAGAAATCCACCTCTGCTAAATGCTATTATTGCTTTAAGAAAATACTGTCAAGGGAGCTGTATGTACAAATTATAAACCAGCCAGTAAGAGCATACTTGTTTGCAGTCTTATCCACGGCCGCCTCTAGGCCTTGCTCACATGGGCTTTAGTCTGCACAGAAGTGTACGGCAAGCTTTAAATAAGCTTTCAGCAGCTTTGCTGGATCTTTTAAAGTAAACTTTAGATCTAGTTAGGGGATGTTCTATTTGATATACAACTGGCACATGAGCGAGATATTTCCCAGCCTGTCTGCAGGGAAAGATAAGCAGGAGGAGCTTCTAGTCCTCTGCTACTGGTCACATATTAAAAAAAAACCCTTGCAATACAGAGTAAAAATAAATAATTAATATCAATTATTAATTAATATCAATAAACTGTTTTAAATTGTCATACAAATATATATTTGAAATTAAATCTTTATTTTGGTAATAACATGGTGTCGGCAGATTTCTGCCAGTCACAGGCTGTGTCTCGCCCCTCCAGGTTATGTCTTAGGCCGCGTACACACGATCAAATCTGTCTGCTGGAAACGGTCTGCCAGACCGTCCGAGCAGACAGATTCGATCATGTGTACGGGCGAGCCGACGGATTTGTCCAGCCGACAGATTTGAAAGCATGCTTTCAAATCTGTCGGCTGGGAACCCGTCTGCCCGACATGTCTGCTGGTTAGTACGCTAACCAGCAGACATCTCTTCTCGCACACGCGTCGAATGGTTTCGACGCATGCGTGGAAGTGTTTTACTTCCTGGTGCGGTGACGTCGCGGCGTCAACGTCACCGCCACGTCAGCACGCTGTCTGTCACACGATCAAACCAATACGTCCCCAGCAGACAGATTTGTTCAAATCGGTCTGTCCGACCGATTTGAACAAATCTGTCTGCTCGTGTGTATGGGGCCTCAGAATAAGGGGGAGGTGAAGCTTCCATTAATTTACCTGTAATATCCTGTTTATGTTGAGTTTAGCTGGCTAGTGGGCATGGAGGAGGAGGAAGGCAGTGGGCTGTCATTTAGCACATGTGGCACTCTATAGTCACATGGGCTGCTCAGATGTGATAGGGAGAAAATGCTTAACATAGAAACTCACTGAAGACTGAGCATGTGTCGAGTTGCCACCACAGCTGCAAAATCCCTAGTTAAATTGGGGACATGAACAGAAAGATGAGATAAAGAGCAGTAATATAAACCAGTTTTTTTGCAGAAAACAAAAAACGAAGCTCATAGTGAGTTTAAACAGCATGTAATACAGAATTTACTGATAGTTTTTATGATGTGGGTTTAGTGACACCCTAAACTCCCATTTACATCTGTGTTTAACATACTCAAGCTGAAGCTGAAGACTGCTCTAAAAATGCCAACAAAGCTGTCCAAATGCTGGCTTGCTGCACACAATGCACACAATACAAGTAAATGCTCATATACAGTAAATTAGGCCATTGACCTCCAGATTTCAGACTGAATTTTGTCTCTGTCTGGATGAGGTCATTAGTATAGCCATCATACAAAAAGTACCTTTGATAGTAATATGCATTGTTTCTCTATTAGTTGTGTACAGAAGTGTATTATAGGGTGACCATAACTAAGCAGATATCTCCTTGGGAGAACTGTGGGAAAAGAGACAACTGTCACTATGTGTTTGCTACTCAGTTGACATTTGCAATTAGAAATGTCTTAATTTTATCAATTTGAAATGAGAGAATGATCTGTTTCTTTGCAGAAAGATTTTACAACTTGATACATTTGTGTAAAAATAACAAGAGTTTCTGATGCTAATGCCGCGTACACACGACCATTTTTAATGGTCTAGAAAAAAAACAACGTTTTTTTTCAACACGATTCTTGTTAAGCCTGCCTTGCCTACACATGATCGTGAAAAAAAAAATGCTTGAGTAAAGCGCGGTGACGTACAACACGTACGGCGATAAAGGGGAAGTTCCATTCGGATGGTGCCACCTGCTGATTTCGTGTTAGTAAAAGTCTGGTGAGAGACGACTTGCGCTTTTCAGTCTGTTACAGAGTGACAAATGTGCTATCTCTATTACGAACGATAGTTTTACCAGAATGAGCGCGCCCGTCTCATAACTTGCTTCTGAGCATGCACATTTTTTTTCACCTCGTTAAAGCCTACACATGACCATTTTTTCTATGTTCTAAATTTTTAATGCCCATTTTTTTACATCATGAAAAATGCTCTGGAGCCCACACACGATAGTTTTTAATGAAATTTAAAAAAAAATTTTTCACATCATAAAAAACGGTGGTGTGTACGTGGCATTAGAAGTGCTTGTTATGAACCACCAGGTTATTCCTATACAGGTCAATCTTTTCCCAAGCATCACATGCAGAGGAAGGTTGGGCTGTTCATGATCACCTTTAGTAGGAGGGCGCTCTACTGTATGGCTATTGGAGCAAAAGTAGCAAATTTTACAGGTCAAGCCACAAAGAGGACCTAGAGAGGAACCACAGTGTCAAATTAGAGTGCTAGGAAGCCTCAACATGCAGGTTCCGCCACCCAAAGGGTACTTCCAGATATACCATGCAGCAACATGTCTTAACATGGCTGTCACAGTGGAATCCATAAGCATGTTGGCTGTGATAACCTGCCCTCAATGACCGCACTGGACAGGCTCCAAGATTAGCAAAGTTTCCTTTGGAACTACCAGCAACTGTTGATTGAAGAAAATCTCTTAAAAAGGTCTTAAAAAAGCAGAGCTGGGAAAAGGCATCTATCCTTCTAAGAACACTAAGAAAAACTGAGCATAGTATATGTCAGAGGGGTTATAGATCCTGGGGCTGGCCTACAGTTTGTTTCTGCAGGCAGCAATCAAAACATATAACTTCAAGAACCTTGTGCCACTAAATCGATGATAGAGAAAAAAAAGGAATTGTTAAGTGATCAAATCATTTTGCAATTGACTGACTACCCTGTACTATACAACCTACCATAAGCAAGGTATTTCACTACTTTGAGACAAAGGAACAACTTTGTGCTGGCAGTAAAATGTAATCAAAAGAGTGCATTTGTTCTTTTGATGGTAAGATGGGTACATGTATACGACGTTTACTCCTGTACTTTGATTGCATTTGTTAATGTTTTCTGCATTCAGGAATCCTTCATGAACAACGTTCAGTTCGCTCAACTTGGAGAGGTATCCCTAGCAACATTGTCTCTGCTGTATCACTACCTAATCCCCTAAAGCAAGACGGATTTGATTATTTTGTCTTTACTAAAGGTAAGTTTCTATAGACACCTGGAGCAAAAAGAAACACAAAAAAAAGAAACACGGTACCCTCTGCAATATATAGTGTTCAGAAATGCATGGAAAGTACATAACACAAAATTACATTTGCTATATCTCTAATTAGAGACTCAATCAGGTTGTTGCTTTGGTTCATGAAAACTAGACATGTGCATTAGTTTTCGTTAGAATGCATTTTCGTCCGATAACGAAAGCGCAAAAAACGAAAACCGAAAGATCCGACATAAAAAATGCTTTACTTTCGTTTTCGTTGCGGTAAAAATTCGATATAGAGAGATTCGACATTATAGGGAAAAGATTCGACATTAAAGAGAAAAGATTCGACATTATAGAGAAAAGATTTGACACTATAGAAATAATAGATTCGACATTATAGAGAATAGATTCGACATTATTACTAGTCATACAACATTAGAATTCTTGTAGGAGGAATTTTCGAATGGAAATGTACGATTCGACATAAAGATTCGACGTTCCGTCAAATATTCTTTTCACCATTCGACAGAAACCAAGTATTATTGGATTTTCGGACGAAAGCTATTCCCCAACGAAAAACGAAATAAATCAAAAGATTTTCGGGAGTAACTAAATAAATTTATTTTCCAAACGAAAACGAAAAAACTAAACTAAATATTCCAGTCTGCACATGTCTAAAAACCACAACTCAGAAAAACTCCAGGAATTTTACCAAATCATATTCAGTCTTGGACATATGAATAAGATATTGTTTCTCTGTAATGCTGTACAAACTTTGCAAAAAGCCTCTCTTGAAAAGAAGAGATCTCTCTGATGTGAAGAGATATTTTATATACACTTTAAATCTAAACCCCGGCAGATATTAAAATAAAAAATAAATCTATTTATTTATTTTAGATCAATGATTTAGCATCCATATCTAC